>JASANG010000667.1:0-118176 GCA_030248215.1 Enoplolaimus lenunculus | reverse complement strand
GTGAAAACATTTTTGAACATAACGCAGGCTGGAAAAATGATGTTATTAGCCCATAATGCAGTTACAGCAAAAATACTACAGTATTATGCAAATTGACACCAGTATAAAAAATATCAACAACTAAAACTATGCTACTTCGGTCAAATCGCGTAAAATTAAAAACGTTCCACCTATGGCATACAAAAAAGTAAACCATGCCACCGCTGTAGTAAAGGTTTTGAAAATTTTGGAATACGCTATATGAAAATTGCGATGCGTGGTTTCTAGTTACCAACTGAAAAAATTTCTTAAAATTCCTGGACAGAAAGCGCTAAGGAGCAAGGGGTGCTAAACCCTAGCCCTCAAGGCTACGTCCTTGCATTGTGCAACGCTCTAAAGCAGAAAGATTATTAAGCTCAACTCGATCCATCTGTGATTGCCGCTTGCTTAGACCGCTTGGCTTGTCTATCCAAATCCTGCAGAATTCCCAGCCCAGTTTTCTTGGCCGTTCTTTTTATAATCACTTTCGGTCCTAAATGAGCAACATTGTATCCAATAACTCCGACGTTGTATGTGGATTTCAATGCATTGTCGGCTAGCGTACCAAATTCATCACCATATCTAAAATTATTAACACTATAATTGAGCATGCATACATAGAAAGCTTAACATACTGCAGTTACAGGGTAGCGCAAACCAAATTTCGCTATGTAAACCTAGTAAGAAAACAATTAGGTTATGGACATAACTCAAAATATGCTCTCAAAATATAATTAAAATCAGTTACCTATAATTAACAACCTGAACAGTTTCATTTACAATACATTTCGCTAAAACCTTCGCCGCTGCTTCCAAACCCATGTAAACAGATGCAGCACCTGAAAGGTAAAGAACACATTAAGAACTGCCTGCATCCCGTTTCCACAGATTCTACTTCACATCAAATATCGAGTACTAACTATACATCAGAGATGAACCGGATATGCGGCTCCGTCGAAAAATCGACATCCGCCTCCGGTATTCTAACTTGCCAGGTATTTTTTAAAAAAGAGTCTAAAACTTAAGCCACATTTGGATAGCATGCCTGTATCAGGCTAAATTTAGCAGTTGGTTTATTCCTTCCAACAATTCCGTCATTTATTCATTTATTTTACATTTTGATTGGCTAGATATGTACGAACGACCACTGGTTCCTACAGAAAATACAGGGAAGTGCTGTCAGTTATTCTGATTTTTTGTACCGTTATCACGGAAATATCGCATTTCCCAATATAAAACAACGAGCTAACGCTGCTGTTGTTTGCAAACAGTATTATTGAGAATATTAACATGGCTGCATTAGCGAGATTTATGACACTGATCTGAACCTGTATACATTGGTCAATATTAGTGTTAAATGTTTCCTGTAATTTCGGTATTGAAAGTTTTTCTCTTTCAAAAATTGGCCAATGTTACTTTAAGGGGCGTAACAGTAGATTAAGCGTATTTCGAACTCTAAGACTAAGCCTAAGCATTGCAAATTTTATGTTCCTAAGCCTGCGTCTAAGCCTAAGCAAAAAATGTAATCTAGAATCTAAACCTACTCTTTATGGACCCACCAGAAACCTGGACGCTCCTTAAAGTAACATGGCCCAAAAATTTAACAAAAATTGGCATATTATTCTTTTATACTTATTTTTCTAAAACTGTCTGAGCGTGTTTATTGCCATAATTTTCAATTTGTGTTACACTCCTTAATTTATCATACGTTTCCCAGGTCTGCCTTTGTTTGTATATTACGTTTAATTGCAAGAATTAACCTGCGGATGTTTCAAATTTGTATTTCACGTTCGTAGATGCGGATGTCTTCCTGTTCTCGTTTCCAAGCGTTAAAGTTTGTTCGCGGTGAATTCAGACGTCGATTTGCAGGCTAATTAATCCGGAATTATAAAATATTGGAATCGTAAAGTGGAAAAATACCGAAACCTGAACCGGATCAAGAAAACGAAAAGTACTTGTTACGAAAAAATTCATTTGAAAGCTATTTTATCGCTTTTAATGGTGTAGACACCGTTCAGAATGCCAAAATCCGGAAACAAATGCAGTAGCTGGGAAACGTATGATAAATTAAGGAGTGTAACACAAATTGAAAATTATGGCAATAAACACGCTCAGACAGTTTTAGAAAAATAAGTATAAAAGAATAATATGCCAATTTTTGTTAAATTTTTGGGCCATGTTACTTTAAGGAGCGTCCAGGTTTCTGGTGGGTCCATAAAGAGTAGGTTTAGATTCTAGATTACATTTTTTGCTTAGGCTTAGACGCAGGCTTAGGAACATAAAATTTGCAATGCTTAGGCTTAGTCTTAGAGTTCGAAATACGCTTAATCTACTGTTACGCCCCTTAAAGTAACATTGGCCAATTTTTGAAAGAGAAAAACTTTCAATACCGAAATTACAGGAAACATTTAACACTAATATTGACCAATGTATACAGGTTCAGATCAGTGTCATAAATCTCGCTAATGCAGCCATGTTAATATTCTCAATAATACTGTTTGCAAACAACAGCAGCGTTAGCTCGTTGTTTTATATTGGGAAATGCGATATTTCCGTGATAACGGTACAAAAAATCAGAATAACTGACAGCACTTCCCTGTATTTTCTGTAGGAACCAGTGGTCGTTCGTACATATCTAGCCAATCAAAATGTAAAATAAATGAATAAATGACGGAATTGTTGGAAGGAATAAACCAACTGCTAAATTTAGCCTGATACAGGCATGCTGTCCAAATGTGGCTTAAGTTTTAGACTATTTTTTAAAAAATATCTGGCAAGTTAGAATACCGGAGGCGGATGTCGATTTTTCGACGGAGCCGCATATCCGGTTCATCTCTGATGTATAGTTAGTACTCGATATTTGATGTGAAGTAGAATCTGTGGAAACGGGATGCAGGCAGTTCTTAATGTGTTCTTTACTTTTCAGGTGCTGCATCTGTTTACATGGGTTTGGAAGCAGCGGCGAAGGTTTTAGCGAAATGTATTGTAAATGAAACTGTTCAGGTTGTTAATTATAGGTAACTGATTTTAATTATATTTTGAGAGCATATTTTGAGTTATGTCCATAACCTAATTGTTTTCTTACTAGGTTTACATAGCGAAATTTGGTTTGCGCTACCCTGTAACTGCAGTATGTTAAGCTTTCTATGTATGCATGCTCAATTATAGTGTTAATAATTTTAGATATGGTGATGAATTTGGTACGCTAGCCGACAATGCATTGAAATCCACATACAACGTCGGAGTTATTGGATACAATGTTGCTCATTTAGGACCGAAAGTGATTATAAAAAGAACGGCCAAGAAAACTGGGCTGGGAATTCTGCAGGATTTGGATAGACAAGCCAAGCGGTCTAAGCAAGCGGCAATCACAGATGGATCGAGTTGAGCTTAATAATCTTTCTGCTTTAGAGCGTTGCACAATGCAAGGACGTAGCCTTGAGGGCTAGGGTTTAGCACCCCTTGCTCCTTAGCGCTTTCTGTCCAGGAATTTTAAGAAATTTTTTCAGTTGGTAACTAGAAACCACGCATCGCAATTTTCATATAGCGTATTCCAAAATTTTCAAAACCTTTACTACAGCGGTGGCATGGTTTACTTTTTTGTATGCCATAGGTGGAACGTTTTTAATTTTACGCGATTTGACCGAAGTAGCATAGTTTTAGTTGTTGATATTTTTTATACTGGTGTCAATTTGCATAATACTGTAGTATTTTTGCTGTAACTGCATTATGGGCTAATAACATCATTTTTCCAGCCTGCGTTATGTTCAAAAATGTTTTCACTGTTTGTTGTCTAAAAGAGGCAAATGGCAATTCAATCTCCAAAATAAAACGTTTAATTAACACTTTTGTGGTGTTAAACGACGGTTAGGCAGGGTGTAAACGGATAGTAATAATAACGGAAACGGAAATAGATAGTGATCGAAATAACGTAACCGGAAAATGAATATTGAGGTATAAGTTTCAAAGATGTTTTAGTTTTGGCCAACAATACAGAGGCGTGCAAATATGCAGGGGGCTTTCTAAAATTTCAAAAAAAGTATCGGATGCTTCGAAATTTTCTTAGATTTTGGGTGTATTTAGCAATTTTTATTTCATTTCGAACCATTGTAGCATATCTGTAATGAAAATTGACAGTTATGTTCGTGATTTTTAACTAATTTCGAACGTAAAAGCAACAGACCTCTATTATTTCTATAAAGAAACGAACATCGATTTTGCCGCAAACGGATATCTGGTTACACGCTGTGGTTAGGTAATAGCGAATTTCGTTCTTATGTTCATTCTGCTATAACAGAGACAATCTTTGAGTCTGTCGTTGAATAATATGCTTTTCAGACTGCACATAATTTGTTAGATAGAAGGAGGGGAACTAAAATATTCGTAGTTGGGGTGCGCCACCTGTCACTCCCTTCAGTACCTACTTGCGACCTTGGCAGCCGCAGCTGACTTGCATATCACTGCATTTTATTATCTTTATAAAACTGTGCGATTTTTTTTCAACAAAACACGGGTAGAGTTCAAAATTTATAAAGCTTCATCCCGGATAACCGAATAGAAGACAGGTTGACTGGAGTACTGAGAGAACCGCAATATGACGCTTATATTTAGGCTTTACTTACACGTAAACTTGGGTTTATACTTAGGCTTATTTGTCAGGTTCTTACACTTAACATGTTTCGCCGTTACTGTCCAGAGCAGGTGCCAACTAACGGATGGATTCCGATTGTAGCTATACTATTTCAGTTTGCCAATTTCTCCAAACTAGAAGCTGCATAAATGGCGGGTTCTGTGTGAAACGTTTCTGTATGTTGCATGTTGTTATTTTCGCAATTTACCTGCGTGTTTATTTTGTATTGTGTTTCTGAGTTTTACACAGTTAAATTTGCAATTTGTCATTTTAAAATTTGTCTGCGTGTTCATGTTAGTAAATTTAAAGTTGAAAATTATACGCGAGTGATTAGGATAATTGTCAGATATCTGATTCAACCGCCTTGCGTCGGTATTTAAAAATTGGTCTTGTAAAGGTTTGAAACTAGAAGTTAAAGTGCCCCGATAGGGCCATGAAAAAAGAATATGTTTCCAAACCAAGCCAGAAGAAATTTGTAAAGTGTAGAAACAAGTTGAAATAAATTTTCTTTTTGAGCTAATTGGTAGTCAAATGGCAAAAATGCCCTAAATCCTGCTGACCATGTGGTATTTGCAACTGAAACATATTCGCTGTGTTGAACAATAATGCTACGTGTGCATACAATTTGGACGGTTCATAGTAATTGGTCTCCGTCCTTGAACTGTCTTCGTCAAAAATTCTAAAAACAGAACTTTCCATTTTTTACTGCAGGCATCAATCATTAGATACAGTTAGAGCGCTAAAAATGTTACTAAATAAATTCAAAATTATACGGCTCGATTAAATCCGAAAAGCGATAAGAAGAAGGTTTTGAACCGGATATATCCATTTCATAAAATCCGATGTCCATTTGCGTTACAAAAATACCGAAAATTTAGCTGTTTGTATGCTCAAAATTAGTTCTAAATGAAGTCCAAATCGGGAAAATTTATCGCTACGTATAGGCTGCATTTGTTCCGTAATTAATCAAAATAACGAAAATCATCCAAAACTAAAAGTTTATTAGAAACCTCGGTGAATATTTACCGTTATTTTGTTTTCGTTATTTTGGTCATTATCCGTTTTTTCTTTTCACTTATCTTTTTCACAAACGTTTAACATACGGTGAAAAACGGCAGTCCGGCGACAACTAACTTTGCTTTAGCCAGACGTGAAACAGAATTAGGTATCTAAATGATTTTAAGTTTGCTATTTTTAGCAATAATCTGAAAAGTGTTGGCAAAAATCGTTTTAAGCTATCTGGTTGGGAAATCTCGTCAACTGAACTTTTCAAAACTGGTTTAAAGTTACATACCTGGCAAAATTCTACCGGAACCGGAGGTCGTTTTTCGCCAATGTCGGAAGTATTTATTGAATGGTTTTCTGGTTTACACTATGTAAAAGCAGCGAATATGTTTCAGTTGCAAATACCACATGGTCAGCAGGATTTAGGGCATTTTTGCCATTTGACTACCAATTAGCTCAAAAAGAAAATTTATTTCAACTTGTTTCTACACTTTACAAATTTCTTCTGGCTTGGTTTGGAAACATATTCTTTTTTCATGGCCCTATCGGGGCACTTTAACTTCTAGTACATTTGCGTAATGATCATGTTTAAAAAACTTTCGAGTGACTGATCAACATTTTAGTAAAAACAGATACACCAGTACTAAATATCTACTACGTACTCACCAATGATTGGCTGCCTTCGTGTCATTATGTTTTGTTCAGCACCTTGACTGCACACCTTCGTCTCGCAATCTATCGCTGTGGTTGGCGGTGGAGGCGGGGGCGGCGGAGGTGGAGCTATATCACCACTGCTAGCTGAAGTTGGTAACGGCGGCTGTGTTCTTATCGTTGAGTCAGCCGCTTTCGCGTCCGGTGTCACGTGATCGTAAGCGGCAACCAATGGTATCCGGCGTGACAACACTTCGCTCGCCGCTGACTGGCCAATCGATTTCGCCATACTTGCAACGGTTGCGGTTGCTGCATCCAATGAGGAACCAGTACCAGAATGAACTACACTACTTATAGCACCAGTAACATTTGGCAAATGATGAAATGTTTGATAGACACTGGGTGTAATAACTGTAGATGCTGAACTTGTGGAAAATGCGTACGGATGATGAAAATGATTATGATGGTAATGGCTATTATGGCCAGACGTTGAAGCACCAATAGGGCAAATCAAAGGAGCGGCGCTGCTCAGCGCAGAAACAGCACCGCGACTTGCCATGACACTACTTGATGCTGGGACAGAAAACTGAAAACAAATCTCCAACAGTATGTGTATAAGTGCTATCCTAAAACTACTGTTCGGTTTCGGAATCGGATTGGGCAAAATCCTTATTGATTCGGACTTGCAATAGTCAAATCGTGGGTTCGGTGCCATCCTGATAGGCGCTACTCCCTTTGCGAAGAAAAACTGTCCTATGACAGCTGTTATTTTTTAATTTTACCCATGCCGAACGGATGCCGATTCCAATTTTAATGTACGATGCTTAAAGAACAGATAGAATTTTTTAAACTTTTTCAAAAACGTTCGATTAGTTAGAATACCGGAGCCGGATATCGATTTTTGGCTGGAACCGGATAACCGATTGAAACTAAATATGTGTGTGTTTGTCTAAAATAAGTAGCACACTAAACCTCATTGACAACTTCAGAAATTGCACGAAAATTACAAAGCAATCTACTGCACATAACGACTTTTATATAATACTAGAAATATCACTATATCACTACTCAAATGACGAAACCTCTAGCAAAAATTCTACATGGTACGAAAGTTGATTTGCTGTCTAAGTCAAATGCAGACCTCAGGTTGTAATCTGATATGTAGAAAAAAACCGTTAATCTATAAATAAAGTAAAACTACGAAACATCGCGCTAATACAGTTAAACTTAACGTGTTTGACGTTTGTCACCAAAATTTCAGGTGGGTACAGAATTACAAATTTTTGTGCCGCGCTTTCAAATTTTTACCCGTGACAAACTTTTGTTACCCGGCTTGCGCTTATCCTCGGGACGGATCACGTGAAGCTCTGTATAATGTACAGTTGTTGCTTTTTAGCAATAAATATCCGGCAATGAAGAACACCGGAGCCGGATGTTGATTTTTTGCCGGAGCCGGATGTCGATTTTTTAAATATATATGTTTGAATAAAATGACTAGCAGACTAAATCTCATTGGTCAGTGTTTCATGATATTTTAAAAAAACACAACGTTAGCCAATGGTCCAGTACTAATCAAAACATGCTGCCATTATGTCACAGTTTTCAAAAATTGACTAAAAAATCAAATTGCACCTTCAAATTCACGATTTGATCGCCAAAATCACAGTATTTATATTTACGTACTGACAAGAAAACTCAGCAACAGTAAATTTCAATCAAACAATTACTATATATAATCCAATTTCAAACTATAAAATTCGGCAACAGCATTCACGAATACAAATATGTACAAATCTCATATATACATAAACGTATATAATCTCAATTATTATTCTACAAAATTTGAAACCTTATACTTTTAACGTTGTTTCGATCATGATCAAACAAACAATACATGTATATACATATGTTTGTATACATTACATATATACAATGTGAAATTATATATATTTAAGATCATAAAAAAACAATTCTACATGATAATTTAGTCACTGACTGTCCCATGATTTTTGCAGAGAGGCGGATTTTGAATGTTTTTGAAAGGGACGACTTAATTTTTCCGCCAAAAAATAAACTTTGTAAAAAAGTTCGTAGGAAACGGCCGCAACAAGCCGTCCTGTTTCCTCTGTGATACCACTCCTGATGGATCAAAGTATCACAGTAGATATATATTCATCGTTGTGCGAAAAATTATTTCAATCAGAAGACATGACACAATTACAATTTAGGGATACACAAGAAAAACATTTTTTCAACTGTAACAGGGCGCAAAAGAAATTCAGATTCAAAATAAGCGATGCGTGCTTACATCGGTTATCAGCTCACATTTCTTATACACATTACGTAAGACAGAAGAACCGCTCACTACGAATGCTGCTAAATATTAAGCCACGTGTACGATGTTTGATACTGAAAATATTCCAATTGTGCGATTGATTGAATTCACGAGTTTTAAGTACCGTGTTGATGCTCATTCTGAAGTATCACGACAGGCCTGGGTACAGTAGTTCGGGGAAGAGAAGCATCAGTGTGTTTTGTGCTGTAGTCGCAGAGTTCTGCCAAAGTTCGCCAAGCTTGACATTTTGTTTAGCGTTTACATACGTACTCTGTTTTTTCAAAATTTTGACAGGTAACATTGCATGCCTTTTTGGATTTAACCAAGTAATGCTATTGGGAGCCAATCCATGATTAATTATGCATTGTACTGATTAAATTTAAATGCTAAACTGCTACATATCGAATAAATTATGCTGAATTCTCTCATTCCACTAGCGTCGTACTTCTACCGATTAGTTCGAAAATAACAAATTTCCCAAAGTTAGTTCACCTTTAATTTTTGAAACAGAAACTCAGAACAGCAAAAGTCTCGTAGAATAATATTGGATTTAAGTGGGGAATCAATAGGCTGGTGTTGTTTGAAGGTGTTGAGCAAGCCCTCAACTAACAAGGGTGTTAATCATGGGACGGCCCGGATGGCAAAATGTGGGTGTAATAAAATGTGCTATAATATAGCTCACTTTCTGTTATTTTCATGGCATAGATTTGGATTGGAAGAAGATTTGGTTATTGTTGCTAAATTTTCGAGACTGCATAATTGGTAGCTATGATGTTGGCTTTAACCGCGTTTTGAATAGTGTTATTTCGCCGATCTTGACGTATTTTTATACAACGTGTTGTGGAGTCACACAGTAATTAATTTTGGATGTTCGGCGTTTCGAATTGAAGTTGCTCTATTGGTTTATTTGGTTTTGTAACGATTCTTTGGCTGGAATTTTGCAGAAATGTGTAATATAACTAATTTACCGTGGGAAAATTAGTTTCGAATTGGAACGCGTATAGGACAACTGGTATATATGATATTTTGTGTCATTACTTCGAAAAAATTGTCGGTAAAACGTCATCCCGTGCCGCGTTACTTGAGCCGTAGCCAATCTGGGGGTAAGCCCACGTCGATTTCCAGAGAGATCCAACTTCCCTTCCGCTCGGTCCCAATTCAGATTCGCCGGAAACAACGGTGTGGTACTCGGTATCTAAAATAGGACATTCAATATATCTCAAACTCACATGTTGACCACGATTGGACGTACAGTTCAACAGCCGGAATGTTCTGGTATCAAAGCATCGTCCGGACAAGACGGCGGGAAGCGCTGTGTTAGAGGATTCCGGAGTCCAAGCTGCGGAGATCGATTGTAGCACAAAAATGCAATGCGGCGTGGTGCGGTTCACGAGTCCGTGTTAACGGTTATGTGCGTCGCGAGGTGTCGACGAGCGCTGTCACCATTAGCAGTGAAATGCACGGTTTGTGTGCGAAAGTTATCGTGATCTCCATACAACTCCACATCAACATCAAAAACAACGGTACAGTAGACAACGGTCACGCCACGAGTCTCATAATAGGCGTAGTACTTCCCGTGGTAAACAGTACTCGCGTGATCCAAGTTACCGTAAAAGTTGGCGGGATCATGAAAGTCATGGGAAGAGCCGTTAGAGACCGAAAACCGTCGTTAAAATTGATGTATATACGTGTAACTACGTTGAAAATGTAAAAAATGTAAAAGACATATCAAGTGAACCCTTGTGTAATGTTTTATGTTGCTAAATATGTTAATCAAATGTGTCAACGAAGCCGATCTGTTGGTTCATTTACTAAAACAACTGGTTATTTGAAGATCGGTGCTTTTGTGTGCATTATGTGCATAATGTGCATATGGTGTTGGTCAGGGTGCAACCGGAATTACAATTTACCGGAACCGGAACCGGAATTTGAAAATTTTACCGGAACCGGAACCGGAAAATGAAAAATGCATTTCACCAAAAATTTCATTTTAATCTTATTTTTTGCTCTATTATTTGTGAAATAACCTTAGTCGAACATAGGTGTTTATTTTATTTGTTGTATTTTAGATTTTCATCATCGACTGAAGTGAAATCCACCATCAACGGCTTATATTCGGAGTACAAGTGGCTTTCAAAAGAGATTCTTAAAAATTAGCAAAGTTAAGAAAACGGCCAAATTATAATACCGGAATTTTTAAATCCGGTAAAAATTTACCGGAACCGGAACCGGAAGGTGAAAAAATGCCGGAACCGGAATTCCGGTTGCACCCTGGTGTTGGTATTGAAGAAATCATGTCATGGGACTTCATGATGTAAGAAATGGGGATGTGAGAAAATGGGGTATATTATTCAAGCTCATTTTCTTGTATTTTCATGGTATTTCGATTGGAAAAGGTTTTGATTATTGTTGCTAAATTTTCGCGATGAATAATTGGTAGCTATGTTGTTGCCTCTAACCACGTTTGGAGTAGTTTTATTGTTTCGCCGATCTTAACGTGTTTTATATATCGTGTAGTGGAGTTACACAGTATTTCATTTTGGATGTTCGGCGTCTGGAATGGACGATACAAATTTTCCGACATTATCTTTGGTTAAGCGTTTGGCTGGAATTTTGCAGAAATTTGGTAACTAATTTTCCGCGGTAAAATTAGTTTAGATTGGAACGCATATGGGACACCTCGTATAATATTTTGTATTATTGCTTCGCAAATTGTGCGTAGAACCTCATTCCGTGTCGCGTTACTTGAGCCGTAGCGAATTTAGGAATAAGCATACGTCGATTTCCGTGAAGATCCGAATTCCCTTCCGCTCGGTCCCGATTCAGATTCGCCGGAACCGACGATGTCACATCTAAATAATAGGCAATCAATATATCTCAAACTTACAGTGGGGAGATATGGGTAATTTCCAATACCTACCTCAAACTTCATGTTTTTGTGCTTTTCTGTTTTGTTAGATACATATGTGTGCGCGACGTTAAATAAATTGCATATGAATAATTTTGTGTTCGAATGCGGTGGCAAAAGTGGCAGTTCAGCTGATGGGAGGAGTCAAGATGAAATTGGAACTTAAATATGGTATGGGGCTCCCTCACTAACAATAGCGAAAATGCAGTTTAATACCGGAACAAAATGATGAAAAATAACGATCTCCCTACATGAACCGGCATTCCACCCTCACCAGCCCGACAAAGACTATAAACAGCCCTATGGCTCAAAACCATATGGCTCGAGGTATGTATAAAACATTCGTTATAGGTACATATTACATACGTACTCACCATTCTTAACGAGTCATTAATGGTGTCATGGCTAGCAGCTGCTGCCGACAATGGCACAATTCCGGCACCAGCACCATGTGATAATATCGAACCCGGAAAGCCGCTTGCATTCAAATGCTGCTGATAATTTGATAGTGCTGTCGCGGCCGCCGCAGAATATGGCGTTACCGAATGTTGTGAGCCGTTGAACGCTGCAACATTTAGGGTCGCGGCAGGACTAGGACTAAAGAAGCTCATACGTGGTATGCCTTGTGGTAACGCTGAACTACAAGTAGTATTAATCACAGCCGATCCTTGGATATTTCCAACGTTTTTGTTGTTAGCGTTGTTTCCAACAGCACTCAACTCGCAAGTACTATTGTGGTTGGCAGAGTTGCCGCTGCTGTTATTGGTGTTGCTACTGCAGTAACTATGTTCAATCTTTTGAACTTCTCTATTTTTTTCTATATAACCGCGATTACGAGGTTTCGAATCACTATTAATAAGCACCATTCCACAGTACAACGAATACCCATATATACACTGTCTAAGAGAATGAAATCTGCAAGTCAATATCGCGTAAAAACAATTCACAGGTCCAATTAACTACATCTAAAAGCAAAACAATTAGCAAATAGTCTCCATTTCAAAACCACCATGCCGGATATTGCACGATGGAAGTCCCAAACGAACAGAACACACATGGGAAAGTCAACACGTAATACCCACTGCTTTGCAGCTGCACAGCCTTACACACCCAAAACTCAAGAAATTGACACCAAGACAAAAGCAACTTCGATCAAATACGAATATCACAAATGTCACATTGAAAGTTTAAAAACGCATGCAGCATGTTTTTGCAGAAACCAGAATACCTAAAGCTTAAAACTGCGCAATGAATCGGACAACAAACTGAGTAGCTTTTTACAATTATTTTACTGAGTGCCGCGGTCCAATTATTCAATTTCAGCAAAATTACTAGCCATGTATTAAATTTATATAACACTGTTGGATACTGCAAATGCATGCCGTTTAGAATATGAAAATTATTGCAGTTAAAAATTTTGTTAACAAGTTCACAACCAACATAACTTGCGCAAATGTTGGCCTTCACAATTACGAAAGCAACCAACTAACCATGAGTAGGAACCAATTAATTCGTTCCAAAGCTTTATATAAACTTAAAAAAACAAACGCAGTATAACGGTCATGCTCGTAAATAATTTTGGGTAAAACATTCCGAAAGTCTTTAAAACGACATTCCACGTTCCCAAAGTTCAATTTTCCAACAACCAGAGAGAAAACCGAAGCCTTAAAACAAAAAGCATAATAGGTTTTGGCATAGGTTAAGGTTTATTCCGAAGTTTGGGGTTTTAAAATAAGGTTTAGTATAACGCAATAGACGGTGCACACTGCACATACTATTACGTAGATTTTGACCTAAAATGACCCATATTTTCAAATATGTATAGCAACCAGCGTATATTAAACGGATAGTAAAAATAACGGAAACGGAACGGATAGTGATCAAAATAACAGAAACGAATAGAGAAGTATAAAGAAACGTTCCAAAAATGTTTTATTTTCCTGCCAACACAATTGAGGCGTGACTAAATTCACCGATTTTTTAAAGATTTCAACAAACGGCTGATACATAGAAATTTTACCCCTCCTCACATTGAGTTGTCTATAGGCAACTCAGCGCAGTGTATATACGTTAAATAGTATATATCGCACCGTGTTTAACAATTGCAATACGCATACATAGTACTAAATCACCACAAGACGTGAGAGCCCCTTCGGGCTCGAGCGTCAAGCTCCTATAGCTGAGTGGTGATGGTATACGCCTCCACTCCAGTCACTGGAGTTCGAATCCTAGCATAAAAGTAGGTCTCAGGAAAAATAGAAAATATTCATGTGAGAAAGGGTTAAGCGAAAAATTTTCAGTTTACTATCTATAACCCTTTCTCACATTGAGTTGCCTATAAGCAACTCAGCGCAGTGTATATACGTTAAATAATATATTGCACCGTGTTTAACAATTGCAACAGAAATAGAAAATATTCATGTGAGAAAGGGTTAAGGTTTTGGATGAATTTTGTATTTATGTCATTTAACAATTGCAGCATATCAATATTAACAAAAAATACGATATATACGTGATTTATACCTAATTATGAACATAACAACAACGTAATTTCCGTCATTTCTATAACGGAAACAGAAATGGAAACGGACACCGATTTTTACCGGAAACCAAAACGGATATCCGGTTACACACTGATAGCAACTATCTTCCGTCAATATTAACGGTTCTCAAAATCACTAAACTATTGCAGTTGTTGAACTCAAATTTGGTACAGGAGTGCGGAAAACCGTGTGAAAGTGGTTTTTAATACGATCACGTCATCGTGAAAGTTGATTTACTGAATTTTGTAGCAATCTGTTTGATTGAATATAGTATTAACCCTTTCGCTCATTGAGTATACTATGAGCAACTAAATACACTGTGAGCCGTGTTTCACATTTATAACATATATGTGCAGTCTTAAATCTCCACCAGACATGAGAGCCCCTCGGGCTCGAGCGTCAAGCTCCTATAGCTCAGTGGTCATTGTAAACGCCTCCCACCCGTGAGACTGGGGTTCGAATCTCACCTTGAAATTACATCTCATGTGAAATTGCAAATATTCATGTGAGAGAGGGTTAATATGCCATAACTTCATGTTTGTGTTCACGGCAGCCAGCGAGACACTTGTTTGCGTTCACGGCAGCCATCGAGATACTTATTTTTGAGACATAAACGACATACATGCGTATTTGCTTCTTCTAGTGCATTAGGTTTTGCATGTTTTTGTGTTTTTAGGGTAGTATAAAAAAGGGGCGGAAGCAGTGGCGATCCAGGAATTTCTGTTAAAATGGGGACTCGCACGATACTGTAGTGCCCTGAATAAGAGGGGGACTGATACTTATTTGGCCTTACCAAAGGGTACTGTTGTACACAATAAATGCAATAATACAATGTTTAAGATAATGCTCACTCTAGTATTATGTTGCGCTAGTTGGATCACAATTCACGCACCTATACTTGGTGGGCCCGACGTGATCAGTTTGAGATTTGCGTACATTTCCGAAGGGTTTCGCGCGTGTACGAAATTGGCGTCGCTCGTCCTTATTGCAATGGTTTTCGACGCGACGGTAACTTTTCTTTGGAAACAAATAAAGTTTTGTCGCCAAAAAACAGAGTCACCGCAACATCGATCTAAGCGTCATTTGGCCACAATTTCACGCGCAAAGAAGAAACGTGATAAAGTGAATGTTTTATGCCCCTTATGTTGCTATATTTGTTATTTCACGTTGTAAGTTTTCGTGCTGTATCTAAACAGTTGCGTATTACAATTACACCAGCTTTGTATCGCGCACAGCTCTTATTTGTTTCTAGTAGGTTAGCTGAAACTTATGCTTCGCGAACAATGCGGGAATTTTTAAAAGGAAAACGGGTTAAATTTGCAATGTACAATTCTGGTAGGATGGGATTCAGTCAAGCTACCGCTTTAAAGTTACTATTGTTAATGGCCGGGGACGTAGAATCAAATCCTGGTCCATTGACAAATGTGGGAGCAAACAGTAGGGTGAGCAGTTTTATGTCTGGCGAACCGTTCGCTTTTAAAAAAAGTATTTTTCAAGCACATATTGCATATTTGTTACCAACTGACGATGTTCAGGTAATTTTGGAAAATTTTTTGGCAGGTAACAAAAAAGTTGCAAAGGCAACGCATAATATATATGCTTATTGTATTAACAGCGCAGCGGGGTTGCATTCCGGATTTAATGATGATGGTGAATTTGGTGCTGGTTGCCGTTTATTGAAAACAATACAACTTATTGGCGCTACCAATTTCATGGTGGTTGTTACCCGGTGGTATGGTGGTGTGCATTTAGGATCCCGGCGTTTTCGTATCATATGTTCAATAGCAAACAAGCTTTTGGTTGATCACTTTGGTCACCGTGGTAACTCGTCTAACGTAAGTAATCATGTTTCAAGTTCAATAATTAAGTCTCCGGGCATTGGTTTGTCACGTTTGAGAAAGCCACCGAACAAAATTCACAAAGTATCAAAACATTCTTACAATCGGTCCAGTATTGAGACATTTTTTAGTAATCCCAATACAAGGAATGATATTGTTCATGCCCAATTTGTAAAAACTCAGGTTTCGCGCAAAAATGAGAATTTTTGTTCGACAAATTGTTTAGCTAATGCAAACAATATGCGTGCAAATTGTTTGTACACAGCTTTGACCGTTGGATTGCAGGTGTATTTTATACTTTTCATATTTCTTACGGTAAATATTTTGTTTACTAATGTTAGGGCTGAGGCACCGCAATACGTTAAAATGTGTGCTGATGGTACTATAGAAAATACTAGTAGCGGGATTTGCGCTCGCCATGCTACTCAACTGCGCATTTTACTGATTATAGCAGGAATCGAACCCAATCCTGGGCCCCCAAAGTTAGACGCGGCCAACCTGGATAAATACAATAAAGAGGTGTTGGCTAGAGCGCTCCAGTTGATAAATGAGCATGATTCGGATTTTGTAATGCCGGGAACCAAGCGTCTGATTGCGGACGCTTTGGCTCAAATACCACCAGGTGTAGTTAGTGTTGCGTTATTGTGGGCAGAGGCGGGGCAGCAACCATTGTCCGCAGCTAGTGGTCCCGCTGACGGTAACAGTCGTTTACCAAAATTGCCCGAGTTTTATGAACGTGATGTAAGGGTTTGGTTCACGCAGATTGAGCCATTAATAGAGGAATTGTCGGAAACCTCGAAGAGGAACGCACTGCTTAATGCGCTACCCACCAATGTCATGATAGACAGTGGTACAAATGCCACGGACAGCTACGCAGCTATAAAAGACTGTGTAACTAAATTTTTTGGGCAACGTGAAGAGATGCAGTTACGGAAGCTGTTGGAACAGCAAGTTTTAGGGGATCGAAAGCCTTCAGTGTTGCTGCGGCAGCTGCAGGGAAAAGCGCCTGGTCATGCAGATTTGGTGAAACTGCGATTTATGGCTGCGCATCCTGAGAAAGTTAGAATTTCGTTGGCCGTTGTTGATGATGTTGACATTGAGAAATTAGCTAGTCTTGCTGATCGCATTTTAGAGCAGTTGACTCCCGGCGCTAGTGTTGATGCATGTGTATCATCGGTTACGGAAATATGTCAGGAAAAGGCTGATGGCACCTTGCGACTTCAGATGAAGGAAATGTCAAATTGTATAGCACAGCTCAGTAAACGCGTGGACGGGTTGAATAAAAGGCGTCCAAGAGATGGACGGCATTTTGCAGGTCGGTCGAGATCTAATTCTGCGCGCAGTTCACGATCTGGAATGCGGTATGGCGCTGGTCGACAGCTTTGTTTTTACCATGCGAGGTTCGGCCCACGAGCGCATAGATGTGTCAAACCATGTGAATGGGTTGTAAGAGATTCGGGAAAAGCACAGTCTCCGGCCCCGCGGCGACAGGGACCGGAGTCAGAACAATAAATGTCGCAGTTTCCGAGATCGGTATTTTTTTAGCAGACACGGGCAGCGTTAAAAGTTTTTTGCCGAAATCGTTCGTTGGAGGGTTCAAAACCAGTTCAGAGGCGCAGGCGGATACCTTTTATGCAGCAAATGGTTCTCCAGTTCCTAGTTTTGGGACCAAAATGTTAAATTTCCGCATTCCGCAGCTCGGTCAGAAGTTTTCATGGGATTTTGTTATAGCCGATGTTTCGCAGCCAATTTTAGGATTTGATTTTTTGAGCAAACATAATTTAGTGGTAGACTGTCGGAATTTGCGTTTAGTACGAGGTCATAGGTTCAATTATGGTAAAGAAGTTGCCAATTTTGCCCAGTTTTCAGTTATTAGCCGTAATGTGAGACCGACCAACGTTTCCTCGATTGCACCATCAGGGAGTGTTGAACTCAGTAGCATTTTGAAAGAGTATTCAAATATTTTTGATAAACCATCGTCTAATGCTGTTATCCAACATTCTGTCGTTCACAGAATTGTGACAAATGGACAGCCTGTTTTCAGTAAACCCCGCAGGCTTCTTGGTCCAAAACTTGAGATTGCCAAAAAGTCCTTTGAAAATCTCGAAAAACAGGGCGTGGTTTTTCGAGGGGAATCGCCGTGGTCATCCGCTTTGCACATGGCTCCCAAAACAGATAACGCGACGCCATGGCGCCCTTGCGGCGATTATCGCCAGTTGAACAAAGTGACTATCCCTGATCGGTACCCGATGCCGCACATAGGGGATTTGACAAATCGGCTCGGGAATTGCAAAGTATTTTTCAAAGTGGATCTAGTGTCCGCCTATCATCAGATACCGGTGGTGGTGGAGAACCAGTTGAAAACCGCAATTACTACCCCCTTCGGACTTTTCATTTACAGGCGCATGCCGTTTGGCTTGCGGAATGCAGCTCAAACATTTCAGCGTTTAATGGACACCGTTTTGCATGGTTGCACCTTTGCAATTGCGTATTTAGATGATGTACTTATTGCTAGTGAAGATATACCGCAACATATCAAACATCTGCATCAGTTATTTGAACGTTTATCTGCTAATGGTTTGCGTTTAAAAAAGGAGAAATGTGAGTTTTTAGTGTCTAAAACAAAATTTATCGGGTTTGAAATTACATCCGGGGGGTTTCGTCCGTTGACGGCGAAGATCGATGCCATTAACAGTTTTGAAATGCCAGTTACCGTTAAAGGTTTGAGACGGTTCATTGGTATGTGCGCATTTTACCATAGATTCATTCCTCAATTTTCAGAAATAGCCGCCCCTCTCACGGATATGACGCGCAATGTCAAGAAGAATTCGAAACAACCTCTGGTGTGGAACGTTTCCGCGAAAAAAGCCTTCATAGAACTTAAAAACGCATTGCAGAGCTGTCGAATTTTGTATTTTCCACTGGAGGATGCAGCAATTGAGTTAACCACCGATGCTTCCAATATTGCAATAGGGGCTGTTCTCAATCAGCTGGTTAATGGGGAGCGCCAACCTCTATCTTTTTATTCACGTAAGCTGTTGGACTCTGAATCAAAAAAATTTACTTTTGACAGGGAGTTATTGGCTATTTATGCCTCGCTTAAACATTTCAAGTGGTTGTTGAGAACCGAATTTACTATTCGGACGGATCATAAGCCTCTGTTGAATGCATTGAGTATGAAGAATCCTACACCTCAGCAATCTCGTTGGTTGTCCTATATCT
The DNA here is from genome assembly GCA_030248215.1 of Enoplolaimus lenunculus. Lineage (NCBI taxonomy): Eukaryota > Metazoa > Nematoda > Enoplea > Enoplida > Thoracostomopsidae > Enoplolaimus > Enoplolaimus lenunculus. Next base: position 99,026 of record JASANG010000667.1, on the reverse strand, counting down.
CTGAGCATAATTGTAAAATTGAGCATGTTTCGGGTTGCGACAACATCGTTGCTGACGCATTGTCGCGTTCGTCCTGTTCAGCTGTTACCTCAGATTGCGACGAGGAAATTGCTATTGCGCAATTAGAGGACAATGATCTGCAACAATTTTTCAACACTACTACTTTGCCTTTAAAAAAGTTTCAGGTGAATGGCAAGACTGTTGTTTGTGATGCATCCACTCCCGTTATCAGACCGTACATACCTTTTTGTATGCGTAGGAAAATTTTTCATGCTATACATGATGCTGCTCACACCTGTCCAAACTGTACTTTACGCACAATTGCGCAAAGATTTATCTGGCCGGGAATGAACAAAGAAGTTAAGCTTTGGTGTAAGTTTTGTCACCGATGTCAGGTCAGTAAGGTGGGCCGACATACCCGCGCCCCAATCGGTGATATACCAACGTCAACAAGGTTAGACACAATTCATATAGATTTGGTAGGACCGTTACCTCGCTCTGGGGGTTTGCGTATTTATTAACAATTGTAGATCGTTTCACGAAATGGCCAGAAGCTATTCCGATTGCAGATATGTCAACTACTACCATAGTGAGTGCTTTTCTTAATCATTGGGTCAGCCGTTTTGGCGTACCCAGAATTCTTATTTCAGACCGCGGACCTCAATTTGAGTCTGCTGTCTGGGACGAGTTGATGAGAAAATTGGGAATCAAACGCAAACGAACTACTGCTTATCATCCAGCTTGCAATGGGGTCGTTGAACGTTTCCATCGTACGCTAAAAGCTGCGTTGCGATCGAAATGTGATTCCGCCAATTGGACATTACATTTACCACTTTTGCTTTTAGGAATTCGCAATGCCATTAACGACGACGGAGTCTGTCCAGCACAAACATTGTATGGGAAATCACTGAATTTGCCTGGCTATTTTTTCAATACTAATACACCTGAATGTACTAGGTTTTAACCCAATTGCATTCAGGTGTATTTTTTGTACCAATAAAATACTTGTTGTACACAATAAATGCAATAATACAATGTTTAAGATAATGCTCACTCTAGTATTATGTTGCGCTAGTTGGATCACAATTCACGCACCTATAGGTACCCCCTGTTATTCGGTTACGGACTGTTATTTGTTTTTAACCCGCCATCCGCTCCCGATCGTTACTGTTATTTATCTAGTATTCCAAATATCCGTTAACTTGAATTAAACGTTTATTTGTCTTTTGTCAATAGCTTGAGTGATATATTGCAAGGTTAAAAACGTAAATACGCTTTAATGTTTCGAACTCAACTTTACTTGGTCCTGGAGTCATTTATGCGCTACATTTAGGGATAATTGACATTGATGGACTCTAATATGGTTTAGATATTCTATACGCCTACGGACTCTTTAAGGGATACGGACTCCTAGTGATTGGGGCTCAAAATGGCGTACCCCCTCTTGGTACCCCCCTCTAATCCGGTTCACTACAGTATATAACGCAAACACTCGCGAGAGAAGCAACCAGAATTAAAAATAAAGGAAACTATGAGATAGATGTATTTCAAGGTAAGATTCAATCCTCGGCCTCACGGGTGGGAGGCGTTTACGATTACCACTGAGCAAAAGGAGCTTGACGCTGGAGCTTGAGTAGGCTCTCACTTCTTGTGAAGATTTTGCACTGCGCATATATGTTATAAATGTTAAACACTGCTCATAGTGTGTGTATTGCTCGTACATTATTGTATTTGGTTGCTTATAGTATACTCTATGAGTGAAAGGGTTAATACCGGAACCGAATAGTGAAAAATGCTGGACATTCCTAAACGAACCGGAATACCAGTTGCACCTTTGCTACTATATAGGGAAAATACGCCAATGGCCGCAATTTATGCATAAGGGAAAAATGGTGCAAACTAGTTTCCTAACATGCCTCAGAAGATCCGTAAAGTGACCACATTTTAAATATTAGAACGGATTCTTAATATATCCCTCACTATATTTGAATTTGAACACAAATTTTATCAAATTACACGAAAAAAAACTAAAAACTGCACTAAAACGAGACAGACTTCTGCATCAAAATACTCGAAAGATATCGGTCTGCAAACGAATGTCTGTCTCTAGCTTCATTAGAATTGTTACCGAAAACTCCACAACGTCATAATTCAGTTTGAAATGTTACCGCACCTGCAACTCACATACTGTAACAAACAAAGTGACGCTTAAACCGTTTTCCTGGGCAACTTTCATGTTGCCACACATCGCATTCGGAACATTGAATCTAGCTTTCTGATAGGTTCGGAACTTAACGCGACGTAAGTATATATCTGCAATAAATGTTGCATCAAAGAGAACCAGAAAAATCACACATAGATGTAACAGTCATTTTAAGATTAAAGAAGTAGGGAAAATACGCCAAGTGATTTGGCTTTCTGAGCCAAAATTTGAAAAAATCAAGAAAATTTTTGGACCTTACAGTTTCTTTACATTGACCGTATAATTTGCACTGTATTTTAAAAGGGTGATGCTTTTACTCACTATTTTGCCCATTGGCTTTATTTTATAGGTTTTATTTTTATAGGTAGCTTAAATTTTTTGACGTTACTTTTAGAGTGCGTAAATTAGCTAGCTATTAAAATGATCGGACATTTTTTGACTGGTGAGCGCCATATAACCTGGATGGTGAATTATTGAAACTAAAACCTGTATCTAGGAGCTTATGAAGAGCTCCAAACTGCGTATAAAATTGAAAGCAATTCCTGAATAGAACATTTTGACACTTGGAATGTTTTAAAGCATCTGTTGCTCTCTTTGGTAATTTTTTATTCTTTATGAACTTGTAAAAATTGTTCTGCTCAGATATATAATGCTAGCTAACTTGGGAAAATAACATGATGTACGCAAAAATATCACGTCTCACGTGACATGCTGGTTCTATAGTACGTATTGAACATGTGAAAGCCGTGGTTTGTTATTTACTGTCATAATATTCGATCTTTGTCTACTCCGCTCACCGGATATGAAAACCAAATATCCAACGTTGACGCCGACTCAACACGTGATAAACTATGACCCGGTCGCCCTGGTTTTAACGTGAATCAGACATAACTTCAGGTAGCCAATGAAAACGACATTAGTTTTTTCAGTTATATATCCTGAAAATAGATAGCTTTCTTTGCATTTCCTAATATACAAAAACGTAATTTTTCCTCAAACAAATTCATGCATATTTATTGAATTTAAAATCGAACGAGGCGTATGTGTGTATAAATATACAGTTATATACATATATAATATATATTTATATTATATATATTCATATATATATGTGCTAATGGAAACAAATTGAACGAAAATTTATTAGCGATCAACACTGGATGGGATGGTAAATTTGCAAAAGCACACAGTATATTCTATTATAACGTCTTATTTTATGATTACCGTTACTCACACATTGCTTTCAGAAGCGTGACTGGGATTTAAATTTGATAGCAGACTGGAACAGTTGCGCAAAAGTGTTTTTACGCGCGATTTACCTTTACCCACAATTTTTTATATTGTGGTCGGAAAAGCCTGTCAAAATTTCCGATGTGCTGATATCACATTAAATTGTTTGGTCTGGAATTATATACGTCACAAAAATATCTATGTCAGTAAAGTTGCTGGCATGGCACAGCCGTTAGTGAAAACTTCTGGCGCAGATTGGCAACAAATTTTGCCGACGCTGGCACCGGAGTTGGCGCGGACACAAAATTGTGCAGCTGATATAATGTAAGATTATGTTTGCTGTTTGGTAAACAGTATTTCAATTATAAACGTCTTCTAAACAAATATTTGGAATTCAAGCTTCAACAATTGCTTCAAAGTTGCAAACAACTTATTGAACGACACATCTTTTACATCTTTTCTAAAGTACGAAAAATGTCACAAATGAAATTGCCGAAAGGAACGCAAAAATCATACGTGCAATGGACGTAGATTCTCGACTGGAAACCACAACAGACCTCCACATATTCCGTGATGTCTATGGCAAAATAAACCATTAAGTTTTCTATTAATAAACATTAAATCAATCATTCTATTAACGTAGGATAATTAATTCGTTTATATGTTTGTCTTTTGTGCCCAAATCCTAGATGGGTAAATAATCGAAAATTTGTACCCGCCCTTCGGAATTCTTCACCTAGCGTTTACACGTCGGTAAACGCGGGTCGCTTGCAACTCTGGTCTGGAGTACAGAATACACAATATTTGCCTCGGATCTGGTATATTTGTCTGTGCTAATAATACCTAACCTAGACCTAAAACATCATCAGTTTTGTTTATATTTCATAGAAGCGATATAATTTTCAGACATTTCCCCTGGCTACGCTCCTCAATGCTTATTTGAGATGCAGTTTAATATGTACAACTATGCGTTTACATTTCATTTCATAGTCCAATAGTATATTTAACACCAAACATATAGATGATTGCGTCACTTTATCATGAATAGCATTTTTTCGCAAGATATTTTATAGCATACATTTGGCTTGTACTACTTGCTGTTTGTGCTAAATTTTAAAGCACAATTAGCAGTGCATTGATGGCGGTATGCTCGGCACAAAATACGAAACAATTTAGACAATTATACTATTTGTTGCCATTTCTTTGCTGATGAAAAAGAATATATATTACATATATTTATGTATATACTGTTGCTTATAACGTAATAGTCATAAAGTTTGGTCGCTAGCGACAATAACGCCGCTAGGTTCGGAAATCTTGTGATATAACAGTTGTATTACGAGAACAATTTTAACCTATCAAATCAGAAAGGTTCATATTCGTTAATGAATTTAGATTTTACCGAAAGTGTTTGTTTGTGATAATAAAAAAATTTTGAAAACATTGCAGCGAATGCTAAAAAATTTCACAAAGTTTTATACAGACTGTATCACAGAACCAGATGTATAACAGATAGTGGCTAATTTTTGACGTAACTCTTTCCCGCATGAATATACACTATTAGAACTGAAATATACATTTTTAAATATATTATTAACATCGGAAAATTATTCATAATGCCAATGTTGAGTTGAAAAGATTATAGTTTTTACAGGAAATCAAGGTTTTATTTGTTTCAAATTTGAAAACGCACAGACGTCTGAAGTCGTTTTAATTTAACCAATTTCGCTCAGACAGATCATTGCTGTCTGCAAATAATTTTTTAGATCTGCGGTTAGAAACTACAAAAATAGCTACCGAGCGTATTTATTCAACACAATAGATATCAGACGATGTTGTTGTCAATTCTAAAGACCCGATTCAAATTTATGAAAGTGTCATTTCATGACAGCAAACGTGTCGTACTATTGATTGCTTTTTCTCTGATTTTTACTTCAAATTAACAGGTTATAATTTGCACAATGGTCGCTTCAATTTGAAGATCGCGTTTATGTTTTCGGTATAGTTTTTAAAACTCGACCTGTTAGCATATCATAAAATTAATCGAGATTAATGTCGCAAATAATTCAGTAATGAGCTATAATATTATTGTTATTAATATAATAATTTTCATTAATATTTTTAATAGCAAGAAAAATAAAAAAATTGTTTGACAATTATGGCCCTGTAGAAAGATCATGGGCGAAAAGTCTGTCTGTGGGTCTGGAATAAAGTATATAAGTTTAAGATTTAGACAATTTTTTGCTTCCGGTGACGGACAGTGTCGGACGTCAACAGAAGTATAACGCAACCCTAAAGGTTGCTTTTTGACCGTACCAACAAAGATTTGAAACATAGTGAGCCATAGGGTCACTCTACTAATAGGTCTCAGGCAGTTGAAAGCACGGGCAGTAGGGCGAAGCCGGGCGGCACATTTTTACTTCCACTTAAGAAAAAACTCACGTCAAGAGTAAACAGAAAATTTCTTTGCCAGTTGCTATCTGACCCAAAGTTACTTACACAAGATGGTTTGATAAACTTCACAGACGGCTACATAGCTGTCCGTTACACTGTGAGTCCAAAATTATCGTCAAGAGAAACAGATCGGGGCTTGGAGACTCGTATCCTCGCGCATGCCCATGAATAAAACTTCTAACCACCGTGGCGGGCTATTTCCACAATCATCCGGTAGGCAGGAAAAATATTGAAGATTCGAAATCACTTGCAGCTAATTATCTGACTTTTTGTTATATTATTCGTGCGCATAAATTATATTGTCCTGAATAATATCACGTGATATTCGGTAGAATTTTAAAATATCATATGATATTCCCATAAATGTCCCGCGATATCATGTGACATATTGCTGTTTGTATACGATGGTTTCTGGAGATGCGGAATTTGAAATACAATATTATGTGACATTCATATTTTGTCTACAAACCGCTATTCAGATCACAAAAGTTTATGTTGACGTCGAATCAACATGGGTCAAAACGTGTTCCGGGATGCCCCAGTTATAACGTGAACCCCGCATAGGTTGGGCCTAGTGCGCTTCCTTCCACTGATTTTAGTTTTAGGTTCACAAAAAGGACACGTGTAATTCTATTCTTAGCCTTTGCATAGACTTTTTACCTTAAAGATGGGTGAATGCGTTCAAAAGCCGCATTTTGGACTAAAAGTAAACTCCTTAACGCTGTGAAAAGTTTATTTTGATATGCTTTCCACCAACAACCAACTTTTATTTAGGTCCTTTTCTCAAAGACACTGTACATCTCTGGTTCAGAATTGCAGTCATTTACCCCGTTTATTGCCCAACACGAACCAAATATACACCAATAACTACCGATAAGAAAAACAGATTATGGTAGCCTGTGTCCATAGCCATTCAATCTGTTAGGATGCGACTACATTTGGTTTGATTTCAGCCACAAGCTCACAATTCCCAAGTTCTTTGTTAGTCCCCCGAAACCATGTACCCTAACCCCGTTAGTGACACCAATTTCCCCAGTATCTTTAAATTCCAACCAAAACTAACTCAGTTAGAATTGGTTACCTTTTCCCAGATTTCCCAAGTTTCTCCCAAGTTTCCTTCGGTTATTCTATAAACTCAGGTAAGTAAGGTAACTGTGTAAGTCCCTGCGCTATACGCTACACCAAACAAGAACTAATTTCGTGTTTCGTTTCTTTTAATTCAATAATTATTCCATGCGAGAACCTTAACGCCGAAATTCAATGAACACCAAACTCTGCCCAATAACTTAACCCTTTCACTCATGAGCAATACACACACTGTGATCAGTGTTTAACATTTTTATAACATATATGCGCAGTGAAAATCTCCACAAGACGTGAGAGTCCCCTCGGGCTCGAGCGTCAAGCTCCTATAGCTCAGTGTTCATCGTAAACGCCTCCCATTCGTGAGACTGGAGTTCGAATCTCACCTTGAAGTTACATCTCATGTGAAATTGCAAATATTCATTTGAGAAAGGGTTAAATACAAACTAAACCGTAAAAGATTTATGAAAATCTGAAGCAGTTCGTAATAACTCCACTAACTGACAACTTGACCTACCTTGTCCCGGTGTCTCAACCTAATTCGCAGGCCGTAACCGAATCCCTGTGTGTCGGGATTCCGCCCGGACTGTACAAACCAGTCCAAGACACCCAGACGCAACAACAACAGCAACAACAACAAAATACAATCCAGCCACATAACAACAACAACAACAACGCGTCATGATGACTTCGACTAGCGAAGTCATTAGCGCAATTCAAGCCGCCAAAATCCAAAAATCATCAATATGGCCATGCAAAGAATAGGTACACTTTTCATTTCGGCACAGCTGCCACGCATAAGTTTTAAGTATTCCACGCCATTTAATAGCAACTTGTAAGCATAACGTAAGTTCTAAAAAAGACTGTGGAGCCAGAGCCTCCGTTAAGGTATGGTTTTTAGGATTTGTATTTAATTTATGTTTTAGTTGTTAGTTTGAAACATAATATGGGTGCGGTACAGCCACTTGCAAGCGCTAGAACAGGGTCACTTTAAAAATACAGCCGAAGATACTGTTTCTTAGCTGAAAATTCTATGAATCAAATCACTGTTGTGACCCGAATAAAAAACGAGGTCTGACAGTCATTTCGTATTTTCAAATGGTACTCCTGTTACTCGGTTCGGACTGTAATTTGTTTTTAATTCACCTCGTGTTAGTTGAACGCAAATTCCTTCATTTTTATATTCATTCTTTTGTGCGGAACTGAATTACTCCGAAGCATTCCTCTTGCTTGCCATGTCCGTTAATGTTTTTTCTGCATTGAATATAGTTTACTCGAGTGGTCTGAGTGCCTGTTACAGATTTGAGCCGTTTCACTTAGGACTTATGGACTCTATGTGCCAACAGACTCTAATTAGGGATACAGACTCCTATTAATGGAAACACAGAATGGGACCCCCACTTATTACCTCCTCTTATTCAGCCCACTGCAGTATATGAACAAAAAGGCTCACAGATTCTGAAACGGGAAGTGTAAAGCGTTCCCACAGAGTCAGTAGCAACAAACGTGCCCCAAAAATAGGATTTAGTTACAACTTCAATTATAATGCTGTAGGTTGAATTGAAAAAGTTTCATTCTAAAAAGAAAACATCGACTTTAGTTACAATTAGAAGCTTCTTACGTCTTAGAAATTGATACATACCTCTATGTAGAATATATTGTATTGGGGTGCAACCAGAATTATAAAATAACTGAACAAGAAACAGAGTCGGAAGGTTAAAAACATACCGGAACCGGGAAACAAAAAATTATTTGTTAATTAACTTTTATATTTGGGGACTATATCAATTACATAAGAATGCATAGTTTTCGTGCAAGTTAATTCGCTTCAGCTTACATTTGATTTATCACCATAAATATATATATTTTCCATTTTACAATCGGAGGTCTACCTCCGGCTCCGGCGGTCGTATAGCCTTTTTAGAGGGGATCGATTCCTTGCCCCCTTTGTTCTGGCTTCCTGCCTACTGCAAAAAAAGTATTGCTCAATATTGTGATTAACGTTTATTGGCTTCATTACTTGCAGTTTTCACCACGCAAAGTATTTGTTGTTTTGTTGTTATGCCCTTGATTTCGAGGTATTCAGCTGGACTCAAACGTGTGTGAAATATGTCTTTAGCTGGGCGCAACCGGAAAGAAAAATAATCGAAGCCGGACGTCAACAAACTCTGGCAGTATCGGTGAGGAGTATGAAGCAAAATTTGGTAATAAATCATGTAATATATACAGTTTAAAGATTCTTTTTGAGAAATCTCAACAATTAGCTTCCAGACTCTATTTGTTCCCTGTGTCTTAGATACTAGTATAAATCTTTGTATTCTAGAGGTTTCTTCATCTAAAATTTGCACAATATATATTTCTATATTATTAAAGCTAGAACGCCCCACATACATATTTTGGGCAGCTGATTTTTATATACATGGGTCTGTATGGTATGCAGTTTCGTTAATATGATATTTATTGAGATAAAAAGTTCTAAGTTGAAAAATTTCCGACCTGTTCTGTCCAGTTATATGCAGACGATTTTAGCTTTTAAAAACTGCCTTTATATTGACGCTAAAGCAACGTTGGCAATCACTAAAAGTGTTGGTCCATATAATGATGAAGGGCATAACGTTTTTTGGGGAACTGCAATAGAGTAAGCTTTTCGCTCAGGCTTAATAAGTTTAGGCTTAGGTATAAGCTCATTTTTATGCTTGCACTTAGGCTTTGGAATATGCTTATATACTGCTGTTACGGCACTGTTCTATATACACACGTCAAAGTGTTTTGCCTTCGCATTTTGGTTTATTAATGCAAAATAGCGTTTTGCAACACCTGTGATCAATTTAACAGTTTTACCTGTTAGAAAAAGTATTTGCGAAAAAACAGCTACTTGCGTTTTATTTTTGACACAATTACTGACCATCGGTAATAATTTCTGTGTTTATCTGAATTTAAGAAGTTCAAGTATTAATAATGCTGAAACGAATAGTTTTCCGTTTCTGCTAACTGACATGTTTGAGGTTTGCGTTGATAATTAATCACATTTAACGAATTGCTTAGAGTAGAGTTTGTGACGGACAAAATTATGAATTTCGTTTTATTATAGAATACAGAAGGTATAATTTCGCTGTTTGGTCAGTAACGAATTTTTAAATATATGTCAGGTGAAATTTTGACCTACCGATAAATGTTAGTTTGTTAGTTTAATTTGTAATTTTCGAGTTCTTGTGTGGCAGCAAATCGTTGAAAATATCAAAAAAGCTTACATTTAATTGCATTATTGGAACGTCTTGCTCGGGCCCGTAGCCAAGGGGGGAGGGGTGCTCAGCTCCTCCCTGGAAAGTTTTAGTCCCCCTAGAAAGTTTTCAACCTTCATTGTAACTCATTGAAAACTCTTGAATGCCCCTCCTGAAATTTTTTTAACCCCCCTATCAAGGTGAGCTGGCAACGGGACTGGTCTTGCTGGATTTCATAAACACTAAACCGTAATTATTATCTTGTGAGAAAAGCATTACGCACGCTTTGACATTCGAAAATTGCGTGATTATCCAAGATGTATAAGTTGAATAGTCAATTTTTAGTATAAATTACTTCCGTATAACGTTTTAGCTTTGACCTACGTACAGATCAGAGGAGCATCGTTTTTCCGCGGGACTACTGAGTACGTTTCAGCTTTAGACTATTTTTTGCTTAGCCTTAGGCTTTGAAATATGCTTATACTACTATTACAACCCAGATCTATGCATGATCCGCTCTAACAAGCATCTAAATTTATTGAGATTATATTACAAAATATATTATGCCAAAGTTTTGCAAAGTACGACTACCACTGGCGTACAAATGAAATCAAAACTGTCGAAAAGTCATGTCAGGGCAGGGTACAATCTAAGATATATTTCGTTTTAAGTAAACAGTGGTGTCCATGTCCATTTCTGTTCTCGTTATAAAAATGCCGGAAATTCCGTTATTTTTACGCTCATAGATAATTGTAAGTTAATATATATTTTTAACATACTGTAGTGACCCGAATAAGAGGGGGACTGATATTTATCTGTTATTTATTTTTAACCCAAGCTCCGCCGCCCTTCGTCTCTGATATATATCCGGTACTGCGATTATTCGTTGAATTAAACGTTTATTCGTCTTGTGTCAATAGCTTGAGCGATAATACAAGGTGACACTTAGGAATGTACTTTCAAAATTTAAGTACGCTTTAAAGTTTCGAACTCGAATTATTTGGCCCTGGAGTCATTTATTCGCTACAATTAGGGTTAGTTGACATTTATGGACTCTAATTAGGGTTTAGAGACTCTATCCGCTTACGGACTCCTATTAAAGATACGGACTCCAATTGATTCGGACTCAAAATGGGGACCCGCTTTCTTATTACCCCTCCCCCTCTTATTCGGGTTAATACAGTATATGTATATATCGGTTTTAATCTTAATAACATCATGCTAACTTTGTGACAAGATTTGTAAAACCTGGCCAGCCGGTGAGTAGAGGCAGGATTTAGTTTTAGTTGGTGTAATTATTAAACAGAAAAACACAATGATGATTCAAACCTTAAATGAGTGACCGGGAAGGTTGGTAAAACCTGGCCGGTGGTTTATCTAAGGTCTGACTCATCATAGTGTTTTTTAAACCAAATAAAAGCTTAATCCTGGTTCCACTTTCATTATTGCAATGCTACTCTGTATTAGCTGCTTAATCTGCTAAATTTCGAAACTCTCCGCCCACGCAGGCTTGTTCGAAGATGACAGTATCAAACGGCTAACAATTTGTTCTTGAAGTAGTGTTTTACGGATTTGTATTGTTGCAACCAGGAATGTACTTATCTATTTTTAATCTTCTCACCGCATAGTGCTCTGTTTCAACCTAGTTAAGATTAGAACACCTTATACATTACTTGATTTTATTTCGGGAGGGAATAACCACACGTGAAAAATTTAAAGTTCTAAAATTCAGAAGGTCATACGGTGTCTCAACGAAAATTGAGTCAACCCTCAGAATTAAGGTGAACTATTAACAGATGGTGGATCTTGCGCCGTAAAAAGTTTGATCAACCTATTGCATGGTTCTGTTTTTTTCAAATATCATCGATTCAAAAAATAATATCACACAACGCTAATAGGTACAGAATTTTTCGTTGAGGTGGTCAAATTCAGGTAGCGCCTCTCGCGATTCACACGATAAGTTGATCTTCGAGTTTTCAACTTGTAAAAATGTATCAAAATATGACCATAACATGCGGGTCTGCCGACTACGATATAAGGAGACTGGAAAGATTTACAGACTGAGCTTAAGCCATATGTAAAGGTTTACGCTGAGACTTAGGTCTACCATTAGTGGACAAGCTTTTATAGTTCACATGGGTCCAAAATATTTCGCCGCCTCTGACTGAATTGATCATCATTTTAAATGCTGGACCTATTAGAGTTACACTATGCTTGCCGGGCGCCGTCGGACGCCGCCATGCGCCGGCTCGCGGCATTGTATATTGTTTAATACAAATTTTACACCAGATTTTGTCTATATTTTGATTAGCAACACCGCAATCCTTAGTGTTGTTAGATCTCATACCTCAACGTATATACAAAATTTTTGTAAGGCATTTGCTGTAACCGCTGGCTTTCCGTATGCATCGGATACATAGCTATGTATTTTTGCATGATAAAGAACAGGCTTGTATTTTTATGGTGTGAGACGTTGAAAAACATAAACATACCTAATTCAAATAACAAATTTACTCTCGGTGACTAAAACTAAAAATATAACGCAAACCATGTTAATTTTGCATGAGCTCACTTCATTCTTTAAATTTATATCTATTTTTGAAAGAATAACACTTCAGACCTTTGCTCGAAAAAGTATTAGCCAGAGTCAATATGTAATCAGGCACGTGCTTTAATAGCTGCACGTTTTTTGGAAATTTTAACGTATAAACCGATTTTTAAATTCCGTATTGCGGATAGGTGAATAGAACTCGAAACTTTAAAGTTTGCCAGCCAATTATCGGCCTGTTTTTTATCGAGTCTTTATTGTTGTCCGTTCAATACAGATAAAAGTGTAAGCCAGAATGTTGATATTTTGTACTTACACAGAATGTACCCAGTTGCATACTAGTACTGTCAAGTCAGGATCGATTTTTGGTTTGATGTAGTTTCGATAAATGATTTCCCTTCAAGCTATTCTTGCTGTACGGCTAAAATTTTACAAACCACCGCTATTGGTCGTATTTACGGCACGTCGTACTTGAAAGTTTCGTTTAAGCACCCTATTGGCCCAATAGCGTTCTAAGCCTAAGCTTAAGTATAATCTTAAGTATATACTATCCAAAGCATAAGCTAAACTCTAAATCTAAACCTAATACCAAGCATTACCAAGCATAATTCTACTCACGTATTATCAAGACAAGATTTAGGATTACAAGTTGTCGGATGACGAATTGCCCTGCAATGAATTGTCGTGGTACTTACCGGTTACACAAATTGTATCGCATGGATTTATAGTCAGTTTACGTATATAGGTCATAGGTACCAAGCCAATTTTAGCCATATGGAAAATATGACTAACCGCCGTGCCAATTGTTACAGTGACTTGCCACCGTTGCAACGGCGCCAGATCGGTCTTTCAGTTGGCAATCTATCGATTCTCATATTAACAGCGCGTAACAAATCGCACCATTCAATAAATCTTAAATAATACTAACGCCACTAAAAATGCGGTACTAAACAACTAACCAATCGCCACCCACCGTAGCCCTAGCGCTAAGTATTTTAACCAATTAGAAGTCGTTGCTGGCTGGAGCATACAAGTGTTGCAGTGGCTAGCCATATTGACGATAAGGCTAAATTGGTGCGGTAGCTACGACGTATACAAAATAATTTGTCTTTTCTAAACATTCATTTATTAACAGTATAATACGCGACTACTGGTATGGTACCTTTTACCCATTTTCTGGCTATGACTGCCTCCATTGTGAATAGCCTTAAATTTATCAATTCCCTATAATTAGCCGTAGATTTGTATAAATATACGGTTCATGTAAGACACAAATATATATGCTGATTTCGATTTATTTTAACCTTAGTCATTTTTCTTTTTGTAGTGAAACGGTAATGAATGTTAGAAAACGAATAGAATGCTTTAAACGATTTCTAACAATTTAATAAGTTTCATACTCTTATCCGTATACACAGCAAAAAATGGTGAGTCAAATTGACTCTTTCCGAATAGGCTTTTCCGGTCTAACACAATCTGTGTCCAATTCAACTCCACCAGAGTCAAATTCGACTTATTGGTGAATCGGATTTGACTCTGGCGGAGTCGAATTTTGACTCTTGTTTGTGTGGTCCGAAAAAGCCTATGTCGAACAGAGCCAATTTCACTCACCATTTTTGTCGTGTATTATCTACCCTTGTTCGCAAAAGGTTACATTATTATTAATAAAAACAGTAATAACAATAATAATAATAATAATAATAATAATAAAGTAATAATAATAATAATAATGGCCCACGTTACTTTAAGGGACGTTCAGGTTCCTGATGGGTTCATAAAACAGTAGGTTTACAGTCTGGCTCTCATATTTTATTTTGGTACTCTTATCTGCCGGAAATGTCGTAGTTCGGTGGCTAAAACAACTCGCCCACCAAATTATTTCACTAGCTGAAGTTTTCAGGGGTTTTTTGTTGTCCTACAATCCCTGAAGTTTGCAAAAAATCTCAAATCCCTGACCATGTTTAAGCCAATTGTTCGTCAAACAAGTGTGCCTGAAATGAAAAATTTTTGAGCAGAGTACATTAAACTTTAATTATTTGATTTTTAAACCAATTTTAACTAATGAGGATACTACAAACAAATTGAATTTGGTTGACTGTCCTGCGTATTTATGGCCCACGTAACGGTCATGGTCGGAACGTTTTTCTGCCAGAAATACACACTACTGGCTAATAAACTCAACGCGACAAACTATTTAAAAAAGTTATAATTCAAAAAGTCTGGAATCATTGACCCGTACCATACCCCCTGTATTAACTAACATCGGACGGGACATAGGTATTCAACCAGCGTTATCAGCAGCTGTAGTTCGAGTCCAGTAATTTTAGTTTCAGAGTACCTAGTAATTTTGTTTGTTCTGGTAGTCTACGTACGCCCTCTCGCAATATATTAGAATTCATTAAGCATGCATCGTCAGTAATAATATGTCATTAATTTTCCAGCACGGGATATCAATTTTGTCGGAGGAGTTTTTCGGATTTCCAATATGAAAGAGTATTAAAGTGTACCACGGTGTTTTTATATAATTTAGACATTAATGTGTAGGTGTACGCCAGGATATTGGTTTAGTGATCGCAACAGCAATTGTCAGGGGTGTCGCGAAGATTTTATTTCGGGAGGATATAACTTCATATAAATGTGTTTTTTACAAGCTAACCGGTTTTTGGCCTACCAATAAATCAATTCTTTTAAAACCATGTTATATGTTGCTTCTGATGACTTTTTAAAATCATAGGAGACCACGTATCCCTTCGTATGATGGGGATCGATTATTGGTTTCCGGTACATTTCTGCGTTTTTACAGTTATGGTATTGAAATTGCCGTAAATTTTACTTTTAAATTTCTCACAAACTGAAAGCCCATTGCAGGAAATTTTGCTTTTCTCAAATAAGTTTAACTGTACATACATCAAAAATTGTCTTGAAATTTCAAGCACTTACATTGTTCAATTTTCAAGACTGAACAGGTTAAACTTTTCAAAGATCATCTGTTGAATAATGTGGGATTCATGTTATAACTGGTGCAGTTCGAGTCACGTTTTGTCACACTCTACATATTAGGTAACTTTTTGTCTGCGATGTAAGCAAAACAATATGATATTCCAAAAACAGAGTTGTCTGCTACCATCATGTATCGGTCACGTTACTGACATTTTGTCTTTAAATATCGTATGCTATTCCCTACATCGTCTGTCAATGCGATATGATCATTTTAAAAAATATCTAACGAGTCAGTTACATATCAAGGTTTACGTACGGCCGAGTATCATATGATACTAACAGACGTGCCGTTAAGAACTCTTGTTTGTTGAGATAACCTGTGGGCCCGTGCTTTGTATAGCAATAAATATGATATTCGACTTTCTATATCGTAAGTGATGGTAGCAAAAATTTGTGTTGATGTCGAAACAACATGTGACAAGACGTGACCCGACTTCCCCAGTTATAACGTAAATCCCGCATAACACAATTTGTCCTTTGTGTTGCTATAATTAATGACAAAAATTTCAGAGGCAATAAAGCTAAATTATAAGCTAGCTTAAAATTCCCGCAAAAACATCATCTAAGACATATCTCTTTCGACAAAAATGAATCAAGTATCAAATGCAAACTGCAAATCAGTTATTCCGCTGATGTCATTCGCATTATTACTAATGCTTGTATCATGTCAAATTCCCGATACACGCGCGTGGTTTTGGGAACGCCGTATTGGATATCCAGCAGATAATCCGATAGTATTCTGTTACAAGTCATGTGTAGACGCATTTTTGGCGCAGTCACAATCAAGTGCGGTCATACTTGACAAATGTTGTATAATAAATGCAAATAACGTCATTAGCGTTGAAAATCGGCGATAATTCTGCGTCTGTATATCAGTGATGTGTAATCTTTATATGTGATTTTAATACTCAAAAATCGTGAACCTAAAGCCAACTGTGTAGCTATGCATATTTTGGCGCCAAACCTGAGCCATAGAATTTTTACATTATAAAAGTTATATTTAGGATATTGAATGAGTACTACGGTTGAAATTAAAGTTAGCTGGAGATATGAAAGGAGCATTTTTACTCAAGATTTTTTCCATTCTAAATGGTAGTGAAGTATTGAAATTAGTGCACGCATAAGTTGTATGTTTGTTAAACTGAGGGAACGGTACAGTGTTTGTAGTATCTCACAGCAATGCGAACCATTTAAATTTTATGGTATTTTGAAGCCGAATTTGCAACTATTAACTGGCTCTGGCTACACCATCACTCTTTCAAAATCAATAGATGCTATTCTGTAAGGCTTTAAACTGTTTAAAATGATTTTACGCAAACCTCAGAAAATCATCTCAACTTAATTAGCGTTATTTTCAGGAACGAGGCCTGTTATATATATACATATATCTATATATGTATGTATATATAGAATTCTATATGTCATTGACAAAATTCATGTCGAATAAACTTTCGTAATGTGTAAGATTTGAAAAACAATTATTGGGGTTTGAGGAAACCAGCACCTTATTCTCAAATAGGTGTATTACGTGGTTACTGATGCAACAGGGGGCCGCTTGTGGCTGTGCGTCACGGTAGAAAATCGACCTCTGCGTCCGGCCGGTTCTTGTATAGTTTGGCCATAGGTTCCGACAATTTCGATAGTAAAACTGTATTTTTGTAAGCGCTGCAATGTTGTGTACACTTGTCAGTAAAGTTTTTAATGCGATTTTCCAAGTCTTAAATGTTACGATAAGATTTCGCAAACATTGCCAAAAACAAATTTCTGACAACACTTTATATAGATTTGTGCCATAATTAGCGAATTCAACATGACATTAATTGTTTAATTTAAGTCTCACCATCTGGCAACATTTGTCGACAATGGCTGCTGTTTTTCACATCCGATTGCAGTCTGGTCAAGTATAAAATGCCGGTTGGGGATAGGTCTTGTTGTTTTATTGTTAAATGGCGAGTTTACATTGAGAAACTTTTTAGCATTCATCCACCCAGCTACTACGGAAAATTTTACACCGGCCATCAGGCCCGTAGCCAACTAGACCTTGCTAGGGGGGCTAAAATTGTTCAAGAATGACATAAACGGTTTTTAATGACTTGAAAGCGAGATTAAAAATTTTCTAGGGGGTCAAAATTTCTTCCAGCGGGGTTGGCCCCTTGTCCCTTCTGGCTACGGACCCGCCTCAGCTTTAGCTGTTTGGTTGTTTTAAGATTTATTACTATTTGACAATAATTCCTATGCACAGTAGAGAATACAACGTTAACGTTTAACCAGATGTGTGTTTGAAGAAGCTCCTGCAGAATTTTTGTATTTGTGTCACTGCCCTCGGACGGTGACACTGTATTCACTCGCTGCAGTGTTCAAAGAAATGTATGTTATGAATACATTAGAACGTTTACATTAAAAGTTTCGGCTAAATTTGAAAGTTCTTAACTAGCGTTTTCGCACAAGCAATACATTTCGTTGTATATATTCAAAACTGTTGATAAAAACCATGAATCCTCCAAAATATGGGAAACACGGTCAATGTTACTTTTAAGGGCATAACGGTAATATTTGCATATTCTTCTCAGGCCACAGCCTAAGACTAAAACCTCAATGCAACTAATAAATGTAAAAATTATTAATGTAAACTAAAATAAGGCTAAGCCTTAAACCGTAAGTAAAAAATTAGTCTACACCATAATCCAACTCAATTTATAGTTTTCTATCAAAATGTACATCCCTAAGAGAATGCATGGTTCACAAGAAACAATTTGATTTTGCCACCGAAAACAGTATAAGGTAGGATTGACACACATCAATTTGCGTTAACCCTACCGTAATGAATTAAATTGAGGAAAGAAAACAGAAAATTACAAAAAGTATTAAAAGATTTTCTAAAGAATAAAAATAAATCTTGTCAAAGCAAAAAACAAACAATTATTTCATATTCCCCAATAAATAAGGGTTATGGTAGGGTTAATACATTTCAATTTTGAAACTTGACACCTGTTAACTCTACCTTATATTGTTTTCGGTGGCAATCTGGAATTTTTTATTGTGAATGATGCATAATATAGGCCCAAAACAAAATCTTAAATGCATTCTTAACAGTAATCAAGTCCACATTACACTTTCTGTGCAGCTCGATCGGAGACAGGATTCCACTGTAGTCTAGCCCGAGCGTAATGCCTCCGTTCACTAGTTTAATTGGGATTTGAACTGAATTACGCTTCGGGCTACGACATCTTTACGTAAAGATTCATAAAGTTTCATTTTGAGCCATTGTATAAAACAGAGCCATAACAGTAGTATAAACAAATTTTTAATCTTAAGCCTAAGCGCAAAAATGAGCTTATACCTGCGCTTTAGCATAAGCAAAAGTTAATAGTCTAAAGTTTGAATCTGATCTTTCTTTACACCGGTCTCATATTATATATCACTTCTGCTTCTCTGTTTTTGATTGTGCAATTTTCAAAGTTACAGGACTTCACATTTAGAAATAACAAGTCTGCCAACTTTGCGCAATGCGCAAAAGCAGCGAAAGCACAAAAATTTCCTTGCAAATTTTCCTTTCATAGAACAATCACGTGTATTTCCTAAGAAATTATTTTAAACAAAGTGATGCTGGAAAGTTGCCCAAAATACGTATGTGGGGCGTTCCAGCTTTAATATATAGATTTGTTGCGAGTTGGCGCATTATTTTTCAACTCAAACTCACAGTTCCATTTTATTCATAAATACTCACGGTACATGTAACAAGATTAAATACGACATAAAAATGGTATAATTAACGTTTATCCGACAGATTGCAACGAGTTATTCTTTTACTACAAGAGTGAAATTTCGTCGCAAGATTTAGATTAATATATGGGACATGTTTGAAAGTTGTTAGAGCTAATTTTATTGTTATAGTTTTGCGATAGACTTTATATTTCAGATTTACACGCTATGATGACTAAGGGTAGCGCTATACATTTGATGATATACGGCGCCTTCCGTCACCCGTACGGCGCCTTCCGTCATCTGTACGGCGCCTTCCGTCACCGTCGGTCACCCGTACGGCGCCGCCCGTCACGAGTACGGCCCCGTCTGGTCACGGTGCGATATCGTACGTGAATTGCTCACGTACCTTACGGGCGGTGATGGACGGCACCGTACGCTGATGGACGGCGGGGACCATACGGTTTACGGACGTCGTCGCACTGGTGACGGACGGCGCCGTACGACTGGTATTGCGCAAACCGTAGTTTGCAAAAATGTCTGGTATTGCACAAATGTGAAATATATCGCACTATTTGTGCACACGCAATTGTTTAACGAAAAAGTTGGTATTTGACTGGACTCGAGTAGTTTTGTTCATTTGCACTTATGCGATTCATTGCTATACAAACACTTCCAAAAACGTCTTGAAGGATCAAAACTGTTATGGTGGCGCTATACTTTTGATCACCTCCGGCACCACTCGTCACCGTCCATTACCGTGCTGCATCGTATGACAAGTATAGCGCAACCCATACATTCTCAAATTTTTAAGATAAAAGTGTTAGATTTCATATAAGACGATAAACAATTTTTACAAGTTGAGTTAAAATTTAAATTGTTACAATACTAAGGGCGCTGCCAGAAGAGGGTCGGAGGACAACAATGCCATGACAAACTCGTATGGTTTGGTAAAAGTTTATTTCGGTTGATATATAAGCGTTAGAAGTCCCAACTAATTTAGGCGCAAACTAACAGCAAATACAATTGGAGGTTTCCCTCGCCAAACCAAAATTCTGGCTACATCCATAGGTAATACTGATAAAATACAACTTATATATGTACACAACAGTATCGAATAATCGTATCGCGATTTTCGCCCATCAAAAATATAGTTCTGTACAGACAAGTTTGATTGCATTTCAAATGCCTCCTATTGCCATGCTTCAATGCGGCGGAGTCGTTCAGTGGTCTGTGGCGTAGCGATCGCGACAGACTATTCTCTCGCGATAGCTCTTTCGAACGCGAAAGGGGCACTGGTTCGAGACCGCCAGCGATAACTTTGGCCAAAAGACTCAACGGTTTATTACTGCTTTTGTTGGATGTGGGCAGCTCAAAGGTAATTTGGCGATCAGACCAATTACGTACTGGTGTGAGCGTCGCGGTCGCATAAGGGAGCACGGAAATTGCAACAGCACACGACAATAATATCTGAAGTTCTATATGAACCATAATACAAATCTTTATGTCCTATTGAGAACGTTATTTTCAACTAAATTATCTAAAAAAATAAGAGGAAATATGAACAAACTGTAATAATTTGAATCATTAAAAACCACAGAAACCAAAATCAAGAAACATTAACCCTTTCACTCATAGAGTATACTATGAGCAACTAAATACAATAATGTACGAGCAATACACACACTGTGAGACGTGTTTAACATTTATAACGTATATGCGCAGTGCAAAATCTCCACAAGACGTGAGAGCCTACTCGGGCTCGAGCGTCAAGCTCCTATAGCTCAGTGGTCATCGTAAACGCCTCCCACCCGTGAGACTGGGGTTCGAATCTTACTTTGAAAATACATGTCATATGAAATTGAAAATATTCATGTGAGAAAGGGTTAAAAAATATTGCATTCACTAGTAATAGTTTGATCCAAACCAGGAAATTCTTAACAAAGGAGGCAAGATTTTCAAACGTGGCAATGTATAATTTACATTAAGATTCTGTCAATGCAGTTAAAAAATTTTTCAACCAGATAAAACGCGAAGTTATTCGTACCATGCGTTAATTTAGGGTTTTCAAAAAGTGTGAGTGCACAAGCTAAAAACGAACAAAAGATGCATTGTAATTTTCAAGAATGTTTTCCGGGTTATTAACATTACTTAATTTCAGTACCAATTTTTCATAAACCGTTTTATGAGTTTATGAAATCTTACTTAAGTACTAAGTTAAAGCGGGTAGAATCCCTGAACCATTAGAGCTCATAAATGTCATTATCCTTAATTGCTTTGCATAAATAACTTCAGGTCCGAGTGAAGTTGAGTTCGAACCTTTAAAGCATACTTAAGTTGTGAAAGTACATTCCGAAGTGTAACCCTACATTATAACTCCAGCTTTTAATACAAGAGAAATAAACGTTTAATTCAACAGACAGTTGCAATACATGATAAATATCAGTAACGAAGGGTGGTGGAGGGCGGGTTAAAAACAAATAAACAGTCCGTAACCGAACATTCGGGTCACTACAGTATTTTACTATTAGAGCGCAAACAAATATAACTGCCAAATGTGAGCCTTTGTCATTAAGAAAGTGATAGTCTTGCTTTTTATCAACGAGGCACAATAGGAACAACAGTTTTAGTAGGACCAAATTTGCATGCATGAACTGGTAAGCTGTAATATATTAAACTTAGTCAGCGTCAATAAATTTCACTTATATAACTTAAGTAAGTTTTTATGAACAACAAACACACAATACTTAGAGCAATTAGATCTTCTGGATTATCAATGGCCAACAGAAAAACAGGCTTTTTAATTTACAATGTTGAATAGTTTTGTTGTGAAGTCTTACATGCTAACTGGCGTGTTTATTTTCTCATGGCTTGGAACTGTTATATCTTACAAAAGAAAATACTTGGCAGAACGATAGAGAGTAATCGCTTTGCAGCTTTTACTAAGTATTAAAAATGTACAAACTGATATAAAATTAAGAATCGTTTTCATTTTGAGTAAAAATTTAGGGAAAGTTTCAACTTGCAATTTTAGATTTTCTGCATAAGAAATTGTCGCAAAAACTTTATTTCTTCCCGTTGAACACTGGTGGTAAAAAATTTTAACGCTGTTGGTCAATTAAGAACTATTACAAGTCTGTCAAACTTAATTTGGTCCTCGAGTAATTTATGAACTACAATTTGGGATAATTGACATTTATGGCCTCTAATTACGGTGTAGAGACTCTTCAAATTTACGTCTCGAAAATTCAACGGAAGCGCAGCTTTTATTTCGATTTATAGTCAATTAATATAGCTGTGATTCGTTGGTACACACATAATTTGCAATTCTTGTTCCTGTTCCTGCTCACAGTGAAATGTACTTCCTGTTTCAACTCTGACTGCTCTATGGTGCATCAGAATTTAACTTCAGAACTTAACCAAAAAATATTTTATTCCTACTTATTAATATTTAGTTAAAACAGTTTCATTTGACATTTGGGTAAATTAACAAATTTCGCACGCAATATTGAGATTTTTCAACGAAATTCTGTTGAAAATGTTACCAAATAAGCTTAAATTGCTTAAGAATCGTAGTGTATTTAATTAACTCCAAACCCACAATGTTTAAAAAGTTAGAGTTCTTTCGTAAGTTGTTTCGTTTGCGCAAATCTGAACAATTAAATTGAAATATTAAAAATGTCTTAAAATAGCTAAAATCATAGAACCACGCAAATTTTTAAAAGATTACGGAATATTTTGATACCAAAACTTAATGGAAACTCAATCAAATATGTTACCAGAGCCCAAGCAAGGATTGATTTTTACCCGGTGCTAGGGTTAAAACTGCGTGTCATAAAAAGGCCTAAAATTGTCTGGGGGCAGTTTTTATGAGCAAACCTTGTTGTCCGGTCGCAGTTTTTACTAGTGATGTGGATTGAATTGGCGTTTACCGATCTGATCCGCGATCTCGACAGAATCTGATAATGGGGTACTTGAAGGCTGCAGCCCCTATTCTGGTTAGGGTTCCTTGAAATCGCAGGGGTTTGGGGGAACGGTATTTTACGTAAATCGAGTAACATCTATGCACTGTAAAATTACATAATTGTATTGAACGTGACAGAAACTAGTTATTGGACTGAAAGCGAAACATATGGCCACCTCCAGCTAAAACTCAAGGATAACAATTTTCAAAAATACATTACGATTAATTATAGTTAAGTTATACTCGGAATTTTTACTGTATCCGCGATGTATCATTTCATTCGTTCCTAAATTTTTTATTAGAGCAACTTTAACTTTTCTTCGAAGCTAAAAATGCTGGTATATGAGCAATCTTTTTGAAGCAGCTGCTTTATTAATTTCCGGCCACGTAGAAATTACACTGTCACATGTCCAATAGTTATACTAGAAAAAATTGCTCAGCACTTGAGCAGCATGGGATATGCTTCATATTCCTATTAAAAGGATAGTAACTAGACCAGCACATTCGTTCGATGTAACATGGAAAATATTAAGAAACAATGGCGTCCAAAATCATGTTGACTATTAATTCTTCTGAAACATTGCGGAGAGCAAATCTATTTTTATGTTGAAAGTTTTTGGCGGATTTATTAGGCATTTTAAGAAATTTCTTAGATAATAGCAGGGTTACAGAGACATGGCTGAAGTATAATGATCTTGCTTTTGCCAGATTAATCGATGCTGCCAGAATACGGTGAGAATTTTGATCCTCATGTCGCGACTATGCAGTGAAACAAATAACTTAGCAGGGAAATGCGCGTTTATAGATTTCTACCTGTAAACTTGTTTGTTTGTCACTAAGGTTAAAAGGCGGGTAAAGTCAAGAGTCGTTTTTAAAGCATCAATTGTGAGTCATTTTGTGACGCCTTGTTTAATAAAGTATCTAACAAAATTGGTCATCAGTACTCTAACTCCCCAATTATGTCGCCATACAGTGTTCTTGTGGAATTCAATTAACTATGTTAATAGAGAGCCCAAGGTGAGTTTAGTACGTTCATGTAGAAAACTTCAATCCACATTTAAAGCAAAACATTTGTTTCTTACAAAAGAAAATTACAAACATTTTGCTATCCGCAATATGTTTCAGTAGAATTAATAGTCAACATGATTTTGGACGCCATTGTTTCTTAATATTTTTCCAGGTTACATCGAACGAATGTGCTGGTCTAGTTACTATCCTTTTAATAGGAATATGAAGCATATCCCATGCTGCTCAAGTGCTGAGCAATTTTTTCTAGTTTCAACCGCTTTACCAAGCTGCTGATTAATCCATCAATCTGAACTATGAAAAATGAGAAGACTGATTAAACTAAATGCGGAGTTTCAAAAAATCGTTTGCATGACAGAAACTTTTATACTGACAACAAGCGCCTAACCAACGTATTTGTATAAAACCAAGCATTGGGATGAAACCGACCGTTGGGGTGAAACCAACCGTTGGGGTGAAACCAACCGTTGGGGGGAAACCAACCGTTGGGGGAAACCAACCGTTGGGGTGAAACCAACCGTTGGGGTGAAACCAACCGTTGGGGTGAAACCAACCGTTGGGGTGAAACCAACCGTTGGGGTGAAACCAACCGTTGGGGTGAAACCAACCGTTGGGGTGAAACCAACCGTTGGGGTGAAACCAAACGTTGAGGGGAAACCAACCGTTGGGGTGAAACCAACCGTTGGGGTGAAACCAACCGTTGGGGTGAAACCAACCGTTGGGGTGAAACCAACCGTTGGGGTGAAACCAACCGTTGGGGTGAAACCAAACGTTGAGGGGAAACCAACCGTTGGGGTGAAACCAACCGTTGAGGGGAAACCAACCGTTGGGGTGAAACCAACCGTTGGGGTGAAACCAACCGTTGGGGTGAAACCAACCGTTGGGGTGAAACCAACCGTTGGGGTGAAACCAACCGTTGGGGTGAAACCAACCGTTGGGGTGAAACCAACCGTTGGGGTGAAACCAACCGTTGGGGTGAAACCAACCGTTGGGGTGAAACCAACCGTTGGGGTGAAACCAACCGTTGGGGTGAAACCAACCGTTGGGGTGAAACCAAACGTTGAGGGGAAACCAACCGTTGGGGTGAAACCAACCGTTGAGGGGAAACCAACCGTTGGGGTGAAACCAACCGTTGGGGTGAAACCAACCGTTGGGGTGAAACCAACCGTTGGGGTGAAACCAACCGTTGGGGTGAAACCAACCGTTGGGGTGAAACCAACCGTTGGGGTGAAACCAACCGTTGGGGTGAAACCAACCGTTGGGGTGAAACCAACCGTTGGGGTGAAACCAACCGTTGGGGTGAAACCAAACGTTGAGGGGAAACCAACCGTTGGGGTGAAACCAACCGTTGAGGGGAAACCAACCGTTGGGGTGAAACCAACCGTTGGGGTGAAACCAACCGTTGGGGTGAAACCAACCGTTGGGGTGAAACCAACCGTTGGGGTGAAACCAACCGTTGGGGTGAAACCAACCGTTGGGGTGAAACCAACCGTTGGGGTGAAACCAACCGTTGAGGGGAAACCAACCGTTGGGGTGAAACCAACCGTTGAGGGGAAACCAACCGTTGGGGTGAAACCAACCGTTGGGGTGAAACCAACCGTTGGGGTGAAACCAACCGTTGGGGTGAAACCAACCGTTGGGGTGAAACCAACCGTTGGGGTGAAACCAACCGTTGGGGTGAAACCAATCGTTGGGGTGAAACCAACCGTTGGGGTGAAACCAACCGTTGGGGTGATACCAACCGTTGGGGTGAAACCAACCGTTGGGGTGAAACCAACCGTTGGGGTGAAACCAACCGTTGGGGTGAAACCAACCGTTGGGGTGAACCCGACCGTAAAGCCCTATAAAGTGTACCTATAAAGTTATAATCGTATAAAATTACTTAGCTAACGGGTAAAAAGTGCTGAACCAAAATGGAAAATTTCGTGCACTTTCTGGTAGAAGTTTTTTGACCGTAACTACTGAAGACCACGTTCGTTTGGCAAATCCTTTGGCACAAATATTCCCGACGGACCAGGATATCAGTGTACAAAATTTAAACGAAATAGGTCTGATGTTACCTGAGTACCAACATGCAAACTAAACTGAAAATACGCACTTGAGAAGCGCGAACCATATATATGAACACTATCGTGTTCATATGATTGCATGGAAGCTAACAATTTTATATGCTAGTTAAAGTAATTCGCTCACAAGTATTTTTCTTAACATCGTTCGTTTCAAGAATTTTTATTATTTTTCAGGATAGTTGGTTTTACTTGACACCGTATTTCAGGCAGTTATTTGAGCACAGAAAGTCAAGTATAAATCATGAGGTTGTATACTTACTACTCGCCGTTACTATGGTTCTTATATTATACCGGAAGCTCGAGTCGTAATGGAGCAATGTTTGTTTCGGTCTGTTTGCTTGATGAATCTGCATTTAACGCTAGTGCCAATAACATAGGATTATGGTGGTTTTGCGTGACAGAGTTTGAAAATGAACTTTATTCCTTCTACGTCTCAAAACAGGTGTTTGGCGCGGCCTACAGTGAATGAAGCTGCGAGTAATGGTTTAACGGACGGCCGAAATTGCAGTCGCACTTTTGGTGCAGTGGGTAGCAAGGTGCCGTTGAGCTCAAAGTTACCGAAGCGGAGCCACTAATTGGCCGCAAGAATTTGCTAACATAGCACATAACAAACTTTATCTAATTACTTATCTTATCATGCAAGCCTAATTGCTAAAAATGTATTCAAACAGTAATTTTCGAAACCTCACATGAGTAAATGTAAAGCTTTTTAAGAGGTTAGACACAATTTTCCTAAAATCCTCGGATAAAATAGCGAGCGAAAAGACAACATTTCTAAAATTTTCGAATGAAAATTTACCAATTTTATAGAAGTGTTTCACAGCATCTGTGGCCGCTAACCGCTGACTGGTGATTGTTCCTTGACTATACAAAAATTCTAGTATTGGAATTTGTAAAATAGTAAAAGTTTATTTTGAAAACGTCTGTTGTATTTTCAAGACATACTTGTCTTGATTTTACAGCTAACGAAAACAAGAGTCACTACCCAAGGGCGGTGACAAAAAGGATTGCTGCCGATTTGAAAAATTGTTGTTTCAAAAATACATTATAATGTTGGCACTGCAGTCCTATACGAGATCCTTCGCTAAAGCTGCTAACGAACGTTCACAAGTTTGTTCAGCTCACCAGTAGTTAACTCAGCTCACAGAGAGAACGAACTCAACTCAGATTGAGTTAATGTTTGCTGTTGCCAATTCAGAAATATTTAAGTTGCTACCTGTTTTTATTACTCTTTTCACTGGAATTTACAGTGCATCTGCAAATATTTTCTTAGTCTTAAAATCAGTTTATTTTTTATGCAAAACTTTGGTTTGAACAATTTAAGCTACTACTGTAGTGACCCGAATAAGAGGGGGACTGATATTTCTTTGGCATCTCCAAAGGGTACTCACGTGTCAATCGGTTACAGACCGTTATTTATTTTAACCCACCCTCCGCCGCCCTTCGTTACTACTATTAATTACTTTATTTGGTCTAGAGTCATTTACGCACTACATCTAATGATAATTGACATTTCTGGACTGTAATCAGGTTTAGGGGCTCTATCCTCATACAGACAGTTATTAGGGATACGGATTTCTATCGACTGGGACTCAAAATGGGGAGTACAATTATACCAGAACATGGCAGGTGGCACGATATATTCTTATATCTCGAGATCTGTCATTGCGAGACTGGACGGTCTACTAAGAAATCTTGTTTAGTACCTAGTCTCTGTGAACAATCTCGCTTCAAAGAACTGAAAAATTGCAAACTATTATACCTTTTAGAATCCTACTAAATTCTTAACAGAAAAATTACTTATGTTAAATAGAGTTTGAAAAATAGATGATTTTCAACTTTCAACAACCAATTTGCTAAGTATGATCTTATAGAGGCCGCATTTTATAATATTTATCTACAGATTATGTCAAGAAAACCGATTACTAGAACTAATGCTGAGCTTTGATTAATCCAAAGTTATGGTCCAAGTTTTAAGCACACTTTGCTAGTATTAATTTATAATTGTGATAAATGTTTACGCTTTTCATCTTTAATTAGGATTACTAAACATCGAGAATTTATTAGTTAATAATAATAATAATAATCATGATCATCAGTCTACGGTTATGCAATTCAAAACAAGATATTATTTCACCTAAATATTTCAAAAGAACAACTGCGCATAAGCGCAATAATTGTTAAAGACTTAATCATTTCTCACAAAATGTATGTTTGAACAATTTTATTATTTGTTCCAAGAAGCGTTGTAAAGATTTAAATGTCCATGAGCGGATTAGATTTTGTTTCTGATAATTTCATTCGTTAAGTTAACACTTAAATCATTGCATGTTTTAGAGTTTCATAATTTCATAAATTTAGAATTCATCTCTGTAAACATCAAACAAAAATTCAAAACAAATTTTCTGCTTATATTTAATTATATATCAGGTTAAAAACCCATTTCGTTTAATAAACTGCAGTTTAGACCCTCGGTTATAGGTTAAGCTAGGCGTGGTTTCTGTTGTATATGGCAGCCGGAACCGTTAATTGTCGCCCCGAAATTCCTTGAAGTACTTGAAAAAAGCACTTTTAGGTACAGACTGTTAAATTTTTTCGAGGTCTCTACGCTCGCTCGCAAAAACTGTCAGACTAAATTCCCGAAATAGAATCCCGGTTACACCCTTGATGGACAGTAAATATGCAGTTGCTTAGACAAAAAACAGCTTCATTCGCTTGATTTAATAAGAGCATTTAATAGTCTGATTTTTTATTTTTAATCTAAGCAATTTAAAAAACAGTACATTAGGTACGCTATACCACTCATACAACACAAAAAATGACGCAAGTCAACTCAGCGCGCCGATGTTACGCAGTATTACATGGAAAAGTTATAGACTTCTGAACTATTGAAAATATTAATACATTTTTGGTTCCGCAGTAAGTCCATGTTAAGATCACAAAAAGTGAATTTATATATTGAACTCTTAAAAAATTAAAAAATAGGAATCCGGGGCGCCTGTTCTGAGTCCGAATCACGGTGTGAACTGATAGTAAAAATAAAGGAAATGGAAACGGATAGTGATCAAAATACCGGAAACAGAAAACGGATATTGAAGTATAAGCTTTCAAAATATTTATATTTTCTGCCAACGCAATGGAGGCATGCATATGCTTACCGGTCTTTCAAAAATTTTAATGAAACAAAATGGCGGATGCATCGAAATTTTAAAGGTTTTTGATGAATTTCGTAATTTTTATTTCAAACCGAACAACTGCAGTGCTTAAGAAGAAACCTAGTTATATTTTTTCATGTAATATTAGTGTGTAAAAGCGACGTTCTAAGAGTTGAGTTGCGTCATTTTTCCGTTGGATGCCACAAGTTTACTGCACCTAATTTACTATTTATTGTTGAATTACTTTTCCTTAAAAAGAAAAACCAAGACTATTAAGGTCTTTTTCCATCAAACGAACGAAGCTTTCATTGTGTAAACAGCACAACTATAAGCTAACACATACATGTTAACAGTCAGCACATAAATTTTGTAAGCGATAGAAAAATTTTAATTTTGTAATAGGTAAGTGTGGCGATATACCTATTTTATTGAAATGACGTCCGACGCCGTGCGGCACCGCAAGTTAAAAAATTTGTTTATGAATTGTTGCGCGATGCCATGTAGAAATTCATGTGCTTTGCGGCACAGTGGCGCACGGTGACAGACGGCGCCGGACGTCACCAAAAGTATAGCGCCAACTTAAATATACCTGTATTTTATCTTAAACTGAAATAACGAAGCATTCGAACACTAAACTATGTTTCACACACAAGGTTCGCCGCAGGACTGAGGTTATGACAGTATCCAACAAGATGTAAGAAAAAATCTTTTCAATATCATACTGAATTATAAAACCGTTTCTGGTAGTAACTATGGTTAGAAAAAGACCTAAGGCAAACAGCACTAAATTTTGCAAACAATATACACAGAAAAAAACCAAATATACTCGCAAAAATCGTAACGAATTTAGTTCTATTTTCAGTGGTTTAATCACAAGTGGAGAAACAATGCATGCAATTTTATTCACATAATTGCAATTAAATGTGTTACAAATTACAAAAATATATAATTCGTATTTAAATATATACGTATACCAGGGGGTAAACGGATAGTAAAAACGGAAACGGATAACGGATATTGAAACATAAAAAAGTATCAAAGATGTTTTATTTTTCTGCCAACACATTTGAGGCTTGGAAATATTTACCGGGCTTTCTGAAATATTAAAGAAAAAATCAAAAATCGCGGATACACTGAAATTTATAAGATTTTGGCTGAATTTTGACATATATTTCACATCGAAAACTTGCTACATATTTGTAATGAAAAAGTGCGAGTTATACACGTCCGGTATTTCTATAACGGAAATGAATACCGATTTTTACCGGAAACAGATATCCGGGTACACCCTAATATACCGTTGCAATTTGAAGTGCTAGTGAACGAAACTACCAAACAAGCGAAAACTATACCAACAAAGCTGCATCAGAAAAAAGGCGTCCGCAGTAATTGAAGGGTCAGAATATGAAAAATGAGACGACACGCAACCATTAAAACTTAAGTATAACATAATATGATGAATGACGATAGCCAATTAGGAGGCGGGGCATCAATCTCGGCACGACCTCAGACCACCTACATGCGCACGCTCATGATTAGACAGAATACCAATACATTATATATACATATCAGTAGAACGGCCAACTGTTAAGATTACTGCAATCAAAATACCAAATTGAATAAAACCTTAATCTGCAAAAACAACAAAAATTCAGACTATAAACATTCGCTGTACACATTAAACTGCATCCTATCGTGTTTTATTTTAACGATAGCTCTTACCTTGTGGATAAAAACGGACAATTTCTACGGCGAAACGTTCACTAAACATACTGTCTATATAAATAAAGCTGGAATGCCCCATTTACGTATTCTGCGCAACTTTCCAGCAGTTAATTTGTCACACAATATTTTTAGAACCCAAACGTGATTGTTCTGTGAACAGAAAATTTGCATGCAGAGTGTTGTGCGTTCGCTAACTTCTGTGCATTGCGCAAAGCCAGATCACGAATAACACTTAATTTTGGTCGTGTAACGGATACAGTGATTTTTATCGGTGTTTACTGTAGTTTTTTCTAACAAAGCAGAAAAATTGTGGTCTGCCGGCCGTAATCAACCTGGTTGAAGTTGGTGATGAGGTTCAAGCAGTTTTTTACCCTTCCCAAATACTTAACGAAAAATTGTGCTCGGCTAAGGCTGAATTCTACCCGCCTCAATTAAAGAGTTGGTGCAATTTTATTCAGTACAAGTGCAACGGAGAGTTGTACGTTACCCGCGATATCCGACAGACAGGCAAAACTTTGCGACATTGGTATACACGTCGGTAAAATTCCAAAGCGCGTACAAAAACTTGTTAATATCTTTACTCACCGGCAGGTAAATTTTTTTACCCACTTAAATCTCTACCTGTACTCAACTGCAAATTAAAATTTTAAAATTACCTCAAAATAATACTTTTTTATATATTGTAACTATCCGAAATGAACTTCGAAACCATTCAAACAAACAGAAATATGAAAAATCTATAAGAACTCAGATAGCGGTACATCAGGACTAAGCGAAAACATCCCTTATATCTTTATACATATATATGTATCAGGGTGCAACCGGAATTCCAGTTCCGGCATTTTTACTTTCTGGTTCCGGTAAATTTTTACCGGAATTAAAAATTCCGGTATATAATTTTGGTCGGATGAAATTAGACATTTTACTAAAAAATGGCGATAAAAAGGAAATATATTACATTAGTATATTGTAAAACCTTGACAATCGACAAAAAGAACCATCGAAGGTAGATTTCGCCTCCGTGGATTATAAAAATTCCAAATACAGCAGATAAAGTAAATACTTATCTCCAACTAAGGTTATTTCACCAATAATATTGCAAAAAAAGATTAAAATGCATTTACCGGTGATGTGTATTTTTCATTTTCCAGTTCCGTTTCCGGAAAGTGTTTCTAATTTTGTAAATTGTAATTCCGGTTGCATCCTGATATGTATAATAGCAAATAGGTCACGCAAAAATCGCAATTACAGATAAACCTAGGGCCTACATCCAAAAATTTTCAGCTGCTAATCTGGCATTAATAAATCTTTGCCGGTTTCAGATGGCATGACGTTTGCAGTGGTATATCACGCAGCGGTGTAGTTAGCATTTCATTTCGGAAATAAACATGGCTTAATGTAAATGTGTTTGCAAACGCACGTGTTTCAATGTAACCTGTTAGATGTGCTTATTTTTCTCCACTTTCAAGATATTCATGTGGCACACCTTAAAGCTAACAATTTCATCATATTTCAACGATGCTTTTGCGTTAGCAAAATCAATATTTATCCCGTCCGGGCCCTAATTTTGTGTATTTCGTTTGACTTATCATTTTTATTTCCCATTTCTCCCAAAAAATTAGCTCTTGCACACGAAAGCCTTTTATATGTTGCCTTTTTACTTTAAGAGCGGGCGATATACTTTTTTACTATTTTAACGCCGTCCGGCATCGTCCGGCGCAGCATGGTAACGCAGTCCGATTGTAGCATGGCGTCGGACTTCAATTTGTAAACAAAAACTTTTTTAACCTGCAGCATCGCCCTTACTTACGCACAGATGTTGTCAAAATCTTAAGTTTCGTTCAGGCACCACTGTTGTTTAACCAATACATAAACGATAAAAACATTAATTTTCCAGTAAAAGTTTCAAGTTTCGCGGCCGAACGCTAATTATAAAGCAGGCTAACCGTTAGCATGGACGCAAACGCGATATAAAAATATATGAAAAAATACTAAAATATCAGCAAGCATTAGTTGCGCAAAACTTTTGACCACGAGTTCCAACGGCAGGTTTCAATTTTCATGACATAATTCAATTGTATATTTTTCATAAACGACACGTCATCATAGTTTGCTGCAAAAATAAATAAAGAAATACTCAGTAATGTTAGGCAATAAGTGATTGGCTATTGATCGGAATCTTACGCAGAGGAATTAACTTCGGGACGCTACTCTCAAAATACTATGGATACAAATCCAAGTGGATCTAAACAGGTCACCTCGCCCCTCAAACTATTTTTGGCTCCATCAGAAAAAGTGCCGGTCAGGCATGTAAATAATGTAAAATATCTGCTTCTCATGAATTTTCAGACACCGACTCCGTTTTTCAGTGGAAATGTCTCAATTAAACACTGTTAGTGATTTTCAAATGCTATGATTACAACTCACGACAGTTTCATTCGTATTCAAGCAACAGCCCGTACTCTCAAACGTGTCTCGCACCTATCACTAGTTGGTCATCACAGGCCTTGTAGTTTTACACAAAGTAAACGACGAGATTTAAAATTTAGCATATTTTTCCCGGTTGAATTGTACTACTTCTGTGCAAATTTTGAGTTTCGCAATTGCAAGCGTTCGTCAGTTCGAAAATCAAACGCTAACTGGTTATAGGTGCTACTCGCATTTGAGAATAAAGATCCGCTGGGTGTTGTAGCACCAATTGCCAGTTAGTATTAAGTTTTTAAACAAACTTCGTAACGCACCCTTGCCTTTCCAAAAATTCAATCAACTATGAATTAGTGTGAGGGTGAGGTGAAAAATAAGACTGGAAAATTTCGTGATTATCACTGCATTTTATAGTCTACTCTACAGTAAGTTTCGAATGCTTCCATTTACTAAAAAACAAAAACCACAACAACAGCTGGAAACGAGGTTTAACACTACAGGATATGTAATAACTAATAGGTGATGCAATTTGCCGACTTCTGACCCGAGAATGGAAACAGCGAGTAGCCAAGTAAACCATAGGTTGAAGCGAAACAGCTGGAGAGCCATGTATGTATCGAGGATTAAAGAGTGGATCAACAGGAACAGGGTGGTAATGGAAGAGGAAGCGAGTTCGATACCGCCTTGGGATAAGCGACCGGTTAAAAATGTGATGGAAACGGAGGTACTGAAGAGAATGTTAGGAACGGAGCAGCTGAAGGCGGCAGTAAAGCGCAAACAGTTACTTGAGGGTAACGATCTAATGATATATACAGTCGGGTCAGCAGTTGATGGCACTACTGATGGAGGTGCTGGAGTAGTGGTAATGAAAGGGGACAAAATTGTAAAAGAATTGAGTAGGGCAGTTGGTCGATGGTGTAGCTCATTCAAGGCGGAAGTGGTGGCGATGTTGGAACGGTGAAATGGCTGCAGAAGCAAACTGGATAGTATACGGCAGCAATCATGACGGACAGCAGAGGGGAAATGAGGACTGGCCTGAAGGCGAAGGATGGCACGAGAATGATACAGGAGCGGTTAGTATTTGATAAGAGGACAGTGGAAGGAGTGATCAAGAGATGGGTGGGTAAGGAAACAGAAGGAGACCTCAAACATCAATGGTTAGAGATCAAAATGGGAAGAGGGGCTGACTATGGAGGAGAAAACGAATTTGGCGAGGTTTCGAACTGGGCATCATCCGATGTTAAGAAGGCGGCTATGTATGACGGGCCTACAACAACAACAACAACAACAACAACAACAACAACAACAACAACAACAACAACACAACAACAACAACAACAACAACAACAACAACAACAACAACACAACAACAACAACAACAACTAGAATTTTCGCTAACTTAATTGTATATTTTAATAAATCTATTACTCAAAAAGAATACACTAATCGCTGCTTAGAGACCTTAAAATAAACGTCAATAAGTTTCCTGGACAACAAAGTAAGTGTTGCCAGGTATAATATTGGTTAAGCAAAGAACAATTTCTTTTCTTAATTTCACTACAGCGAATACAAAGTTATTGGAATCAAGATTGACAATATTACAAGATTTTAATGTCAACAATCAGTGTTAGTCTTACATTAAATTAATCCAAAAATGACTATTTTTAATATCAAACAGTGTGTATTTTCATCTCATAGAATTTTAGAACTTAATTCTAAATTGGCATGCTAAGCTGACCTTAACCCGCTTGGCAATACGTTATTGTGTCCAATAATAGCTTTAAGTAGTCGTTTTGTCTGATAAAGTTTCACCATTTAAATAATTAGTTTTGAACTACAAACAAACACAAGGAAGCAAAACACGCTCTCAATTGTAAGTCAATGTATACGTATAACAGGGCAGTAACAGTAGTATAAGCATATTCCTAAGCCTAAGCCTAAACCTAAGCATAAGAATGTGGTTACACCGAAGCCTGGTCGAGCTGAGTTCAAATTTTACATCGAGAAAAGGTTTATAATTCCCTAAGTCGCTACACCGGTAATAAACTCTTGTGTACTGCAAAACAACGAGCCATGTAAAGATCAGGGGAGGAATGTTTTTCAATGGGACTACAATAAAGTAAGCTTAAGCATTAGACTAATTTCTTGCTTAGGTATAGGTGACAGTTGTTATTTCAACCAGAGGAAATAAGTGTTTCAAACAAATATATTCTTCGGTTGAAATAATAATTGTCACTAACTGGAATAGATGCTACACACATTTGAGAATACGACTTCTACTTTTAGGCTTATTCTCTACTAAACTCGTCTAGTGCAACTTACTGCGCTTCAAGAGGTCCTTCAGCGAAACACCGGATCATAAAATCGCCTTCTTGGCCCGGATCAAACGTTGACGGCACCATAACGTAGTTTCCGGGCGGAAATCTATATCTGCCAAGGACTTCTCGTAGATTTATAAATACCGGGGACCGACCGACCGCTTTGTGTGACGCAAAAAACGACCGTGACAATGGGCCTCCTGGATCACCATCGACCTAAAAACGAATTCTAAATACTTAAAAAAATTAAACAATGATTAAAATTACAAAATATTTGAAAAAATTGAAATATAATTCAAACTAGCGCGATCATAAGTTAACATCGTCCCGACGCCTTCCCCCTTACAAAAAACCAACAACAACCAGGGTGCAACCGGAATTACAATTTACCGAAACCGGAATTTAAAACAATTACCGGAACCGGAATTTAAAAAAATTACCGGAACCGGAATTTCGGATGCACCCTGAAGAGACAAACTTTGGAATTAAATTATTTACCTTATAAATAGCGAATCCAACAGGCAGCATATCGAGACCCTTCGACCGCAATTGGCGTCGATATTTTTGAACAACAGACAATATACACGAACAAAGATTATCGTCATCGTACGGATCGGCATCGGTAAGCGAAAAGAAGATTTGTGGATTGTCAGCAAATGTGTCTAAAATGAGAAAAAACTTTTGTTAATTTGATTTTCCAAAAATTTGCGCCACGTTGAGAGTAAATTTTACGAACAAAAAGATTTGTAAACTGTCGGCGAATGTGTTTTCAAATCAAACGCAAACATTGTTGCGAGATTGTAAACTAGAGCGAATACTTCTAAGGCGTTTAGTTTCCGTTTGCGAAGCATTTTAATACTATCAATAGCATTCAATTTTAACAAGATAGCTATTACTGGCGTATTTAGCTCAATTATTCACGAAAACACAACAGCCCGTACTCACCAAATAACTATAACACTTTACTTCCAGCTTTGAATACGGTTTCAAACTAACGAGCTCCCGTTCAACGGGCACAAATATTACACAGAGCAATTCTTGAACTTTAACACAGCGTATGAAATATGTTATTCCTTGATTTACTGGTTACAAAATTACAAGACCTATAACAAATTAGTGATAATGCATATACATACGGTTGAGAACACTAAAACCGACTACAAAATAGCACACCTATGTGATTTCTACAGCCTCCTGCAGATCTTGGTCGTATCCATGCGCTGTGTATTTCTTCTGTGGACCATTCTGCTGAAGTTCGAGGTCTTGTGCCGACCATTTCCTAAAATAGTTAATTTTTAAGCATTATATTGAAATAAATCGATTAAAGAGCAATTAATACCAGTACGTATTTAGATATTTGTTGCTTTTCAAAGTCATAAGCTTAAAACAGCATACACAACTGTACAACGGTTTTGAAAATTTTACACAGAGAGACAAGATGCTCGTTAACCTACTTGAATTTCATCCATTACTTCAGGACCAAGATTACATATTTCCATTGTATCAAAATTGTTCATATAATCGTCGAAGCTAATCCTATAAATGACAAAAAAAATTTTCTTAGCCTGCCAAATAATAAACGTCTTATAACTTTTCAATATAATTCTGTTTGAAAACAAAAAAAATCGCAATCTTACTGCCTAGGGCAAAAGGCGTAGCCAAAATTTGACTTTAAGAAAGAAATAACTGGCTAAAACGTTGTCAGTAGCGGAACAGGCTGGGGCACCCCCCAGAATTGCAGAATTGCAGGCCGACGGCACCTTGCGATAATCGAAATATTTTTCAAATTCAGAATTTTTCAATTTTAAATACATATCCATGTTGAGTATTAACTGTTACACAAAACTACTGATAACGTATACACCCTGTACACGGATACGCCCCGTTAATAAACTACTAATTTGATAACCTTGTAAAGGGGTGCTTAAAACAGAAAACATTGCACCCTAAGCTTTTTAATTCCGCCACTGATCCACATACAGTGCGATTACCAAAATTCTCCATCATGATCAAACTTGAGCTGCATTGTTTCTTTGTCTTCGTCCGAAATGTATCGCCATTCAGATGAATTGTCTGACCACGGGCCACGCCATTCGGTCTCGGTGCCCCACGGATTTCGGATACGAAGTATTGGAGTTCGACCGTTAGGGCCATTTACCTGGAACAACACTGTAATGAATGCGTCGACGTCGTCGTTCAATTGTTGCTTAGAATGACATCTTAGCCGCATAAAGTTTTCTCCAGCAGTTTTTTGTCAAACTTGAAAAAACAATTTCGAATCTCAAACTGTTGTTTATATGGCGGACCCAACTAAGTTAATTCCTAATTTAATTAAAAACCCCGACCTTCGAAAATTTTTAATTTTTCACCCACAGGTATACCCGAGCAAAAATCTCTTTACTCGCGATCCGCCTTTATCCACCGTAATTCTTTTCTTCTGCGTTCAGAAAAAATTGTTTTGAAACCTATTCCAAGTGAATATACAACCAATTTCAACAGAGTAATAATTATTATATTACAAAAATGGTAAAAAAAGAGTTTAAATATTCAACTTTACATTAAACTAAAATACGCTTTATCATTTTTTGAACAAAATTTAAATTTAGGGTAGGTAAAAAATTAACAAATTTTACCCTCGAACGGGAATAATTTATCCGCGGATATACCCACGTCAGAAATTTTCTACTCGGTACGCGTTTAAAACACAAATTTCTAAAAAAATATGCTCTTACCACTTTAATACCAGTAATACTATATGCGTGTCCAGTTACTAGTCCATTCGCAAGGCGGCCTTCTGTCGACTGGCCTGGTTTTCCCTGTAAAAGTTAACACCATTTTCTTCAATTCTATAGTTAGTTACAAAACAGATACATGATCAATTAATCACCAGGTCTACACCGAGTATTTATATACGAAGAGAACAAATTATACAATAAACCATATATAAGTATGATCCAGGTTCATAGCTAAACGTAAGGTCACCGCCCAAACCGCTTGACCAACCTCAAATAATTTTAACACTGTGGATAAATTTTATTCCGCCTGCAAATCGCGCAAATTTATGGCATATCCTCTTTAATTTGTCAGCGTATACTACATGTATATATTCAGGAGAGGTGTCAAGCGACTTTGACGTTTAAACAATTTTGACACCTTGTAAAAATTTTACAAAATATTGGCGTAAGCTCTGCTGTAACACATTCCTGCAGCCAATCAATAGCCCAACTCGGGTAACTCAGCCCAACGGCACCTTGCTATACACTGTGCCGAGAGTCCGACTGCAGTTTCGGTCGCTAGAAACCTTAGTCACAGGTTGGCTCACTGTATGCCGCACCAAGGGCCATTTTTAAGACCTAGGGCGAACAAATTTATCATCTCACTTATCAGGCAAATCCACAGCAATAGCGAATATATACACATGGTCAACAAACTGTTATTAGCGCAGGGTTCAGCGATTTCTTTCAGTTGAATCGAAACGTATAACGAATTACAGCACCCCAATAATCAAACACACAAAACAAATCTCTAGCGTACACTACTTACTTTACAATTGTGATAATATGAGTTAAACAGTTCATGATAAAAAAAGTTGTATTCCAGCAGAGAAATATACATTCTGCTACATTACCAAAATGTCAAAAAACTGGCACCAGATCGCGGAAAAAGGGCTGAATGTTTACTAATACTTAGTTTAAATGCTGTCTTCGACAACTTCTTACCTGCAAATTTTAGGTATTAGTTTTAGTTTCGTTGAAACTCGCGAACAATCGTTGAATTTTCTGGTAAGAGACTTACATCAGTATTTTTTAATTTACAATAGTCTGAGCGATTAGTAACTTTTTAGTTCCTGGTAGTTATTTATCTACCGAATGCAGACGCGGTGACCGAGATTTCGGTCAAATATATAGTTATTAACAAACAAAAAATTGTCAAAATAATGGATACGGGCGGGACATGGCTCATTTAGATCCCCTCTGGCTACGTCCCTGATTCAAGCTTTGAGGTCGTTTCCCTACTTAAGCTAACAAATTCCACACGTGGGGGTGAAACACTTACCTGAATCGACGATCCCAACAGTGACCCCATTTGAAACGCTTTGAGCATCATTGGGAGCAAATTTTTGGGCGGATTTTGTTTCAAATTGACCAATTCTGTCAAACCGCCAGTAAAATCTTCCAACGCTTCTGTTGACGTTCCGCCCTTGAGCGCTTCGTACGAGCCGTGCATTCTGTCAAAATAATAGATAAATTTATCTAAAATTTGTACCACGAAAGTTCAATGGTTTTTTTACAAAAATGCACTCTATGAAGAAGGAACTGGCTGACATGATTGGCTAAATTAAAAACAGTTAGAAACTTTATTCAGCACAAATTGTGTAAAAAATAAAAAAATTAAAACTTCGCTGTTTATGTGCTCATTTCGGCCTGTATTCAGGGGAGAAATCATGAAAAGCGTGACCGTAGCTATCCGATGATTTTGAATAAATTATACAGACGGTCATAATGGTCTGTTGCGTGAACCCGAGTAGTAATCCGACCACCAAGGCAAAACTAAAGCAATGGCGTCCCCACGGGGGCATTGGAGGGGCCGTGACCTTCCAATTTTGGTTGATGCCCCCCAAATAGACTCGGTCTAAAAGTAAACAATTTTTGCCCGCAAAATTAATTGGTGCCCCCTTAATTTTATTTTTTTGCGCACGTCCCTGGCATAAAAGTAGTAAAAGAGAAAACATATTTAACTTAAGATAAGGTTGACAGTTCCCCCAAAATTACTCAACTAAAAGCCAAATGAATGTTTCAACCTAATAGTGGTGCTATACCGTCGTGCGGCGCTTTCCGTCGGCGTCCATCACCATACGGATCATACGTAATTCATGTACCATACCGCATGGTGATGGACGGCGCCGGACGGTAACGTATGGCTCCGGACGGTGACATAGTGCGCCGGACGGTGACATACGGCGCCGGACGGTGACATACGGCGCCGGACGGTGACATACGGCGCCGGACGGTGACATACGGCGCCGGACGGTGACATACGGCGCCGGACGGTGACATACGGCGCCGGACGGTGACATACGGCGCCGGACGGTGACATACGGCGCCGGACGGTGGCATACGGCGCCGGACGGTGACATACGGCGCCGGACGGTGACATACGGCGCCGGACGGTGACATACGGCGCCGGACGGTGACATACGGCGCCGGACGTCATCAAATTTATAGCGTCATTCTTACTTTGCGTATGCTTTTTCAACAAGTGGCGACCAAAACTCGCGGTTGGTTGCCGAATGCAAATATAGCAGTTGTCCGTTGTACGTTGGAAGACGATCATCGATAACTACGTCAACCCATTTGCCATATTGCCAAAACTGAAATGATAAATTAAAATCAATTACTTCAATTACTTCAATCAATTAGACTGTAATCTGTTGTGAATGAAATTACACTATTCTACCTTCTTCGTGTTCCATAGTTTTCAAGATATCCAAGTACGCCACAACAAATTTGACGACAACTTCAGTCCGAATAAAGTCGGCGCTATATATACTTTTCGACTATTTTAATCGGGCACGGCGTCGTCCAGTACCGCACCGCAACCCATGTGTACGTATTGCTGCATGGCATATCGTATTAATTTATAGACAAAAAGTTTCACAATTGCAGCAGCGGCACCAGCACTTTATGGCACAACAGGATCAAAAACACATTACACTACGTTTACTCATGTTTAATATAATATAAAGCTTCGACGACTTTTTATTGTTTAAAAAACTTGACGCATCACTTGGTGGTCAAGTCTGCCCACACTGATGTGCGATGTCAACGCTAGCAAAGATCTCACTTGCTCTTCCGTAAAAACGGCCAATGCATAAAATACCAGCAACAATAGTATAAGCATATTCCTAAGCCTAAGCCAAAGCGTAAAACTGAGCTTACAAAGCGTAAAACTGAGCTTATACCTAATCCTAAGCTAAAGCAAAAAATAGTCCAAACCATAAACTTACTCTATCGCAGTCCCGCAGAAAAACGTTCCGCCCCTGATCAGTACATGGGCCGAAAATAAAAAACCATTTCCTTCAAATCAGCTGGACATAGATATATTTCTTGTGTAGAAAATACAAATTTATTATTTTGCTCCAAAATCTCATCGCACAATTTAACGTTTACCCCGTTTAATTACTAACAAAACTTTTCCACTGAACGAACAGCGTTCTCATTGTGCTGCCTTGGATAGTTTTTGACAAACAGCAAATTTAAATACGAGTTCAATAAAAAGTCAAACTGAACCTGAAAATGAAATATTCCAGCGTAATTTTCGGTAAAACTTTGATCAGGCGGAACAACACGATAAAATAGTTCATCTCGAAGTGTTAAGCATGCAACCGCAACCAGCATCCAGCAATCGCCTAAAACAATAATGACAAGATTGTATTATTATAATCCACTACGTAAAACTATAATGACTCTTACTGTTGGTGAGCAAGTAGATTTCAATCTTATAGCAAACTTTTCAGCCAAGCCTACAGATGACCATGTATCTAAGCCTTTGCCTAAGACTCAATCTGAGCGTAAGATGTTAGCGTGAGCTAAAGCCTAGCTGTA
Source organism: Enoplolaimus lenunculus (assembly GCA_030248215.1). Taxonomy (NCBI): domain Eukaryota; kingdom Metazoa; phylum Nematoda; class Enoplea; order Enoplida; family Thoracostomopsidae; genus Enoplolaimus; species Enoplolaimus lenunculus. The sequence goes on along the minus strand of JASANG010000667.1, from coordinate 56,299 downwards.
ACATTAAATGTTAAGGGAAAGTGTACAAGAGCCAATTTTTGTACCAATTTTTTGTAGATGTTATTTCAGTGGCGCAATACTTATTGTGCGGCGTCATCCGTCACCGTGTTGATGCGCTGAAGTAAAACTGAAAAATTCAACCTAACCATTAATTCCAATTCAGTAAGTATTTCAAATAGAACACATATTTAAATGTTATATGCGATTAATATCCGGCTCCGGTAAAAAATCACTATCCGTATCCGGTATCCGGTAAATTTATATGCGATCGCACCGTGATCTACAGTTATTTTTAAGATGAAAATTTCAATTTAGTACATTTCAGTCGTAAAAGTTTAAAACATAACTCAAAGCAGTTTCGACTACAACGTGTCTGAAACGTAACTTTCAGCAAATCGAAAATTTCGATTTTGTATTAGTCTAGTTAGAGCGATCAGTCGATCTCAGACCTCCTTCTCCTGTGAATCAGACTACGCTACATCTTATGGGCGTCAACAAATTAGCAACCGCAGATGGAAACCGCCTGCAATGCCTTATTAATAAATCACTCACCTAATTCGCCTTGTTTCACGTCGAATCGATCGTGGCCTTCTTGGAAAAACAATGGTTCTTCCACAATTTCCTGTAAAATAAAATTAGCATTCAAAAACTGGTTTACAACCCCGAACCCCCTTGCCCGTGCTTTACGAAACATATACAAGTTTCCAGCATTCGTAACCAATCTATTTAGGCTGTTTATTAACATATCGTACCAACAAACGATAAATCCAGCCCAGTTATGCATCCAGAAATTTCTGACGGAGACTGCACGATATATAACAGTGAAAAATGCTCCCAGACGAAAGCGAGCGAGAATTTCTGATTCTAATGCCTGTTGCGGAACCATGTCCTGAGCGGCGCTTGGAACCGCCAGTGCTCTAATGTAGATTTATTCCGCTTTGCAATGAGCTTTATAAGTTACAACTATCTAGCAGTGTTAACCATCCCTATTTGGAAGCAAAGCTAACAATACATCTAAGGCTTTCGTAACTTCCCCAACAATTTTCAAAATTCTCAGATCTTTGGGCATATCGTTGGCATAGAATTTCGCTCAGAGTTACGTTTATGCTTAGAAAAAGGTTTAGGCTTAGGTTTAGATTTAGGCTTAAATTTAGACATTCAGCCGTGCTTAAACTTGTATACAGAGTGTATAAGGGTTAACCTAGCCTTCATTTGACTACATAGGCCTCTTTCGAATAATTTTAAAACCACCCCGCCCCCAAACTTACCGCAGGCCGCAACCACTCAATGCGTCGAGGGGGGCGCTGACTGAAAAACAACGATGAATCTGACGCCGGAAAATCCGGATCTTCATACAGCGTCTTCGTTTCGAGGGCGCGTTGGCGTAACGCGTTAAAATCTGACGCGTCCCCAGCCGGCACATCAGGCCCAGGCCGTGGACGGGGCGGCCGAGGCCGTGGCGCAACGTCGCCACCGTTTTCGTCAGGCACCGATGGAATGTCGTCTGGTGGCACAAACGGCTCTACCTGAAAAGATGGGCATATAATTATAAGCAAATGTTCAATATAGATTAAGTGTTAAACAAAGCAACAACGATAGAAGCCAAAAATTTCTGACTGAAGAAACGTGATATATTGAAAATCTTAGCGACTAAAACGAGCGATAAGCTAAACACAATTTCAGTACTAAATCATAATACAAAATTATATATTTATTGTTCGATTTTGGCTTTTAACAGGCGGCAGAATAATTCGAGATCTCGCTAATGTGCCTTTTTGCCACCAGAACAGTCTGGGCGTCCAATGCATCGTTCGAAATAGTTTCTTCCCACATACGTAGATAAAATAAATTCTACACTTTCTAAAATCCCCGCATGCTAGGTACGTGACTGCTAAATAATTTTAATACTGTAATTTGGCCCATGTTAATTATAGGAGTCTGTCCACTAAGCCTAAGCGTAAACATAAAGCCTAAACATAAAGCCTAATCCTATACGTAAGCCTAAAGGTACGTTTTTCAGCCACTAAGTCCTCCAGTCTCCTCATCTACCAGTGGGCAGGTCTCTATAACTAACATTACCCGCAATCTTTATCAAACTTAATATTGTGGATTGCGCCGCATTTATGGTCAGCAAAATACCATAAGAATGGCTTCATGCAACCGTTCAAATAAAAAAATGTCACTTTGAAACCAAAAACACTATAACGTAGGGTTACACGTGTCAAATTTCAAAATTGTCATATTTTCATGCTGTGGTAAATATATATATTGTATTGTACATTTTGCAAGTATAATTTAAAATTAAATGTATACCTTTCGTTTCCATTTTCCACTAATAATATTATCGAGAACAACTTTTCCCAAATTCCCCAAGACGTTATCTTTGCCGCCGAGTTGAAATATTAAATTACCAGCTATTGAACCAATAATGTGTCCTAAAATACTACATTGTATACAAAACAATGTTTCCAACTGGAATCAATGGTAATAATTTTTTGTGACCTCTGCAGGTTATTCAACAGTCTATAAAAGTGCCTTTTTAAATCTGAGATATTTCCGAGAGATATATCTTACCAGTTTTGACTGTAAACACCCGTGTCACAAATTAAAGGGAACATACTTTCTCATACAAAACATCCCTAAATGTACGAAAAAATAAAATAAGTACGCTTAGCCTTACCTGTAGGCTTAAGCTTAGACTAACAAAAATAAACAGTGTAATTCGGTGCGATAACGCTTGTTTTCTATCAAATGAACACTACTACTAGTGTGGAGGGAAAATTAAACAGCGTAGTTATTAGAACTAAGTATCTAAGAGCAAAATTTGTCAATAAGCTAAGCGAGACAATCTGGTTTACACATTTAGGGTTGCGCTTTACTCGCCATACGGACGGCTGCGAACGCCACTTCTCGGCTTGCGTCATGTCAAAATATTATTCTTAAGAAACGCTCAGTGCCGCGCTGCGACGAACGTCGCCGTGCGACGCATCTAAAATTTACTTTTAATTGCGTCGCGCGGCGTCGCGTGGCAGTGAACGGCACCGTCCGTTGACGCGCGCGACGTTTCACGCCACTGCACAGTATAGCGCAACCCTAACGAAACATAAACCACCATAATGTGACGCTGATTTTGGTATAAAATGTAGTGTATTGATAACTACTACACCTTACACGTACGTACCAGTATTTGGATCGACGCCAAGAAACGTATGAAGTCCTTGTCCAATCAACTTTCCTAAATTGTCTGGCCCACCCACTAATCCGCCAATTAGATTTTGAACATTGGTATTCGGTCCACCACCACCTGAAACAATAAAGCGCTGGAGCCGATTTCTTTCTTTAATGTGCATTACAGGGCCGTAGTAACGGAGAACTCAGCCCTCTATAAAGTTTTGGTCCCCTAGAGAAGTTTTAGACTAGCATGTAATGTAAGTTTAACAAAATTAACAACGCGTTCTTATCCACTCCTAAAATTGTTTTGGCCGCGCCACTGATGAGCATGCTGAGCTGACCACGAACCTGCTATATTATCAATTTCAATTAAAACCATTAATAAGAACCAGAGCCCATGATAAAAAACTATGCAATTCTTGGGGTTCCGCTCCGCATGGTACAAAAAACACCGCCGTGCGTTGCGCTTTTGGCCGACCCCCCTTATTTAGAGGCAGTACCACCTGTGCGAACCATGGCGCTGTATGTATCCGGCATCAAAAATGCTCCGCTTATAGTTTAATTTAGTGGTATTGCATGTGACGGCGACCCCCTCTAAATAAGTGGGGTTGGCCTAAAAAACGCAACGCGTGCAGGGCACATTTTGTACCATGCGCAACCGCAAGAGTTGCACACTCTTGTATCATGCACTCTTAATAATAATTATTACACATTTCAGGGGCATCTGTAACAATTTTATGAATAACATGAAACACATACCTAGCGCTCCAGCGAAATCTCCTAAACCACCGAAACCACTCGATCCGCCTCCACCGCCTGAAATAGCAAACTGGCTATTGTACCCTTTTGCCCACACTTGAGGTTAAAGCTTAGGCTATGGCTTATGCTTAATTAAGCCTTGTCCTGAACCTAAGCTTAAACCTGTAGGCTTAGGCTAAGGCTTAATTAAGTCTTGTCCTGAACCTAAGCTTAAACCTGTTACGGTAAAGGTCGAAGAGCCGCAAACCAGACAAGACAATTATTCTTCAACTAATCCTATAATCAAAACAGTCCCAAAAAACCCAGTTAAAACACAATCGTACGTCGTTGTTGAAAGCAAGCCATCTCTGCAAAAGTTTCAAAGGTTCTAAATAGTACGAAATCGCGCTGTTAAACTACAAAAACTGCAATTCAACTCAACTTACCTCCATCACCTCCGCCACGCTTCTTTTTGATCAGACCGCCAATAATATCGCCACCTTTCTTTCCTTAAAAATAAGCATAAATTCAATAATTGAGTTATTTGTCCACCCCAACGGACGTGTTAACTTCACTATGTTTCGTTACTTATGTCAAAAATCTAGTTACGCAAAAAACCGATCAAAGTGGCACATGTTAACTAAAAACCGAATCAAAACCTGAGCCTCCCAGTCTCTAAGTCACATCTTTGCCTACCGTCGGCAGGGCCCCTACGATTAACACAGGCCACTAGTCATGTCCCTGCAACCCAACAAAGAGAAAATTTACTAACCCTTGTACACGTCCCCCTTTAAGCTTAAGCCTACTCCTAAACATACACATGATGCCAAAATGGTAAAATTTCAAAACCTGAACGAGCGATGCACAAGAGCCAACTCACCAATTAAATTGCCAAACATTTTGCCAATTCCGCCCTTCTTTTTCTTACTGCCTCCTACAAAAAATCATACTTACGTTGCTTTGAAGACAATATTAAATTTAAAAATGAAAACACTTTGAGTAATCCTCGTCTAAAGAACACTGCAAAACCAGCTTCCAAACGGTCAAACTATTTTTCCTTTGCTCAAATTGTTTACATTCAAATTTTAAATAATAAATTGAGTTAAATTTTGCTAATTTTACAAATTGCGTTATGTTTACATGGCTACAGGGTCTCTAGAAACTATTTCTTGTTTTATATTTATCACAATTGCTTTATATACTTTCGACAAACAAGGAGAGGGCTGCATTACTGGCGTATTTACACATAAATTTTCTGAACCAAAAACCGATTCCTATATCAATTTTTGACATTTAGGGCAAATGAAACTCAAAAATAAACGCGTAAACAGGAACTGGTTGGTGACATCCGTTTCAAATCTCGATGGACGAACCAAAAAAATATTATGCTACGCCTCAATGTTTTCACGACGTCACAATTTGTTAAGCACAGCCCTGGATTATTATATTTCTTTCTCAAACGCATAGCCAAACCTGCATGGTGCGACCGGAGTTCCAGTTTCGATTTTGAAATCCGGTATTTTTTACTATCAAATTCCGGTATTCAGTCTGATATTTTTTCATCGGATTTTTCGGCATCCTCAGTGTTCATAATTTTAGGTTTTTAAAGTTACAGCTGAACTTCTTTGATAATTTTTTTCTACTCGAACTAAGTAGTAAAAGCACGAGGATAGCGAAATCTGAAAAAATTTAACAGAATTTCTCTAAAATAGCCAGTATATGTAATGCTTCCATTCACACAGTACAACGGTGTATGTTAACGTGTTTGATCACAAATTGAAAAAGTCGTATGAAGGATTATGTTTTAAGTGAAATTGTCCTAAAAATTTGTACAATTATTTGGCACTATGTAGGTCCGGTTCCGGCAAAAATCCAGTATTAATTTTACAATCGGGTCACGTTTACGGTACGTATTTTGAAAAGCACGTTATCCCACACCCGTATTGATGGCAAACTCTGCATACCCACTACACAGATCTATAAGCTTACCCCCACCACCAGCGATCATATCTTCAGCAAAATTACCAATCCTTCCCCCTAAATTATCACCCGCGCCCCCTCCAAGCTGCCCACGCAACAGCGAATCACCCAACGACCCAATGAGCCCGTTGAATTGAACATTGTCGACGTGGACTTGTTTGATCGGTTCTTCGCCGTCACCCATTTCAACAACCGCCCTTGTCGCTAGATCGACGTCCCCTCCTGGATCAAAAATACGATATTTTGATATCGATCGCGCTCCAATACGTGCCGGAGCCTCAGCTATTGCTAGAGCACTCCCGTAGTCTCGAGGCACTGAAAATCAACGACGCCCTGTTCGATGTAAAACGATTAACTAAAACTTTTTGGTAACTACAGTGATTATGAAAGCCTAAAAATACATAGCTAATAGTTTTTTAAATGGCTGCAGTAGCTATTTCTGGGACATATTTAGCCAAAATTAGAAATATTCGGATTTCTAGATTTCAGATAGTTATTATATATGTTCCGGACAGAGTTATTTTTCTAGTCTAAAAGTTTCGTGATATATATCCCCTAATATTCCTTCCTTTGTGCACGTCCATGGTAGCTACTAGCTACATTCAATTACTAATAGGCTGTCGAATATTTCTGCCAGTGCGAGACACACTGTATTGTAATTAATTTTGGCTGCATCTGCATGAAAAATACATTGTAAACAAACACTTCGGGCGGAAGTAATATTCGAGGTGAGAACAGCAAATTTTAAACCAAATGCAAATAGTGAAAAGATAACAGACTACTGTCGAAAAATTATTTGAAATAAATTCTAGTATATTTAAATCATTAAGGGACCCACCCCAATACTGTGTTTTCGAGAATTAAATTTGTAAATCAAACACCTAAGATACCCTCTAATAGAAAGCAACGAATGGCAAATGCAATTAACGAACTAAACTCCTGTATGCTGCCGTCCGGCTTAACGTTGTAACCAGCCCATAGCCAGCGCAACTTGAAAAAGGTGGCCAAAAATATTCACCAGCGGCATACTAGAATTTCATGCGATTTGCAATCGAAACTGAAACTTTTCTAGGCGGCCAAAGTTTTACTGCTGGCTACGGACTCGCATGCTAAATAAATATTAATCATTAAAGCCAAAACAAAACAGTTGCGAAAAAAAGCATCTGGGTTTTTCAATGTTCCCTTTGAAAAATGACGACAAAAATAAAAACTTCAAAACTAACCAATTTTTATAGCTATCTGGAGAACGTAAACACCTCACCCCACCCGCCCCCGCCAACCCCCCCAAAGGCTCACCTTCCAGCATTACACAAAACAACACAAGTTGACCGATATAAACTTTTTAAATCATCTCTACAAGCCTGCAAGTGCCCTCCAAAACAACAAATCGCAAGCTGCAAAAACGAAACCAACCAGGAAGTTAGATACCCATATCAGAGACGGTAGCTACATTGGACGCGGGCTATTCAGAGCTCAATCTCCTGAGGCCCCGCATTCAAAATTTTGGCAATACACGATCAAACAATTTGGGAAAAATAAGTTAGAATAATATATATGCCTATTTTTCTTAAATTTTCGAATGAGGAAAATTTTCACTACCGAAAATACCGGAAAATTCCGCTGAAAAATGCCGGATCTTTTACCGGGAGCGGTATTCGGGCTTCATCCAAATATATATGTATGTATCACGACAATTTGTCGCCCGACAGCGTGTAATGCGAAATTTCGACGACTCGACAATTTGTCGCCCATCGTTATGCTTACGCTTTGGCTGAGGCTTTGGATTACACTTATGTTCTGTTAAAAATCTATTCACAGGCTTTAAGACACTGTTGTATGACAAGTTGTCGGTTGACCAATTGTCGCAGATTCATATATATCAAGATGAGACCGGATATTCGGATCCGGCATTTTTTAAGAGCCATTGTGATTTTTCCAAAAATTACACCCAGCGGATATTTTTCTGACCCCTTGGACATGTGCTGAATAATGCCAACGGACATGACTATGATTTGACACAAAAATGAAACAAACAGAACAACTTCCCCAGTAACAGCAATGTCATAATGCTGAAAAACCATACAAACTTGTAGATCAGTTCAAACGCTTAAGGGCACAAAGAGAATATATCTACTATATTATCCACAGTGTGATTGGCAGAATTGAACCCAGGCTTAGGCTTAGGCTTAGGTTCAGAATAAAGGCTTACCTAAGTTTAAACCTTATAGTCACCGAAAAAAAATTTTCTACACCCAGGAGACTGTAGGCTAATTGCAAAGCCTGTGAATAGAACTGTATTTGTTGATCGTGATAGTCCTAAATACTATATCGAAACCAGTTAAAACAGGCCCATAGCCAGATCACCTTGCTAGAGAGGGCTAAACAGTAGATAAAAAATGCCGGTTTTATGCCCCCCACCGGTGGAGTTCGGTGGTGGAGGCTGATGCCGCATGTTTTCATTTGCTGCTAAACAGTTTTCAGTATGGGCATACAACGGTTTCGATGAATTACAAGCAACGTTAAAAATTTTCTAGTGGCCAAAATTTTTTCCACGGGGGAGCGCCAACCCTGCCCATCTCTGGCCACCCCACCGGAGCGAGTTGACTGAAGAACAATTCAGTACAAGAATCGACCTTTCGGTCGCCGATTCGAAATTTTCACTTTTCACCGAAACGTAGGTTCTTTGAGTTATCAACGCTGTAAAGTACACCGTCCGGTATCTTTCGAAGCTTTCATATAAATTTTCGGACGATTAACATATTTTCCCGAAAGTAAGCCAAGAAAAGAGATTGACAATTTATAAAATTTGACAAGTTGTAAAACGTTAATTCAATACTGTGCTGAGAAAAGTGGGGTTTAGTCGCTCTTGTCACCCACTGCTGACCAGGGAGCAAAGCGGAGCTGAATATATACCGGAATCGGAAATTTATATAGGAATATACATTATACATACCGAGTTTTATTGTATGTAATCAGCATGCGGTATATCGATATATCTGTTCCAGATTTCAAGTTAATCATGTTTCTAATTTCCATGCCATATATACGAAGTTCAATATGAGAACAGGGCCTGTATTCTCAAATGTGTGTAGCACTTATTACAAGTTGGTGATAGGTCTTGTAACTTTCGAACCGGTGAATGCTAAAGCTCAAAATTCAGCATATTTTCGCATATGATTTGCCCTGCTCGTGTACCATTTTTAACTGTAACAACTGCAATAGTTAGGAAGTTTGAAAACCTATTACAAACTGAGGATAGTTGCTATACATATTTGAGAATGTGGGTCCTGATATAAGCACTTGTCGGTATGAAAGTTTAGTATAACTGCAGGCAAATTTCTCGCATAATTGCAATAATACAAGTTAGAAACGATGCAAAACTACAATTCCAATTAACACCTGCATGCGAAACAGGATTTCAATCGAAATTCTAATCTAATTTTCGGTTGCACCCTGCCACGGACTGCACTTGCGCTTGCCTTTCCGCTTAAGAGCTACAAATTTAAAATTTTTTACGAGAACATATGGTATCAAAAACCCAAAACAAACATTTGTTGCCTTTGGCAATATTTTGCTCGATGTTGAAAAACTAACAAGGATTTCAAGGATGTAAACAAGACAAAAGATAATACTGCAAATAAATTTGCCAGTGGCGGATCCAGAAATTTCTAAAAGGCAGCGGGCGCGACATATAACTTTGGAAAAACCCGTGACGAGCGAAACACCATACGCTATTTTAGCGTTAAAATTAATACAAAATTATGGTTTTGATCCCGGTTGGGCAGCGTAGGTTGTATGCCGGGGCCGCCCTCCCATGCATACACCAGGGCAAACTTTGGTGTAAAATTTAATTGCAGCAAAAAAAATTTAACTGCAGTAGTAAATGTATTTTGAACTGCAGTGAGAGACAAGTAATGGGAAAGCAATGGACAGGGATTGACCAAATATCCGACTCCGGTTTAATATCCGCAAAACCGACATCTGTATCCGGTATGAACCTCGGTGTGAACGTACAGGATACTGGAAATTTACGGTTGTGATCACGAATATCAGGAAACTGGTTTTTACATCTGGCAATACCTGAAATTTTGCTGTAACTGCATTCCCACGCAAGTCAAGCAGCTTCAGTTTTCGATAACGAAGTGAAATTAAAAAATTTTAAGCCAACAATGGCTTTTAAATTAGTAAACACGTAGTTTTGCACAACTCAAATACTTCCATCAGTGCACAAATTTACATTCAATATCCGGTTATCATCCGGTTGCGGCCAAAATGTACGATGCGGTTCCGGTAAAATTAACATCCGGCCAATCGCTGGCACCAGCAGACCCAGCGGGGGGGGGGGGGGCGCGACAGGCATACGCTCCCCGTCTTGAAATTTTTTGAGATAAAATTGTTAGTTAAGGTTTACCTTACAATTTTTCTGCGCAAAAAATTGGCACATATAGCATACTAATTACTTTACCAGCCTCTCCCCGTCAAAAATTTTGGAATTCGCCACGCATCCCTGGCTTTGGTTCGTCGCAACTATTATTTAGACATACCAAAAACTGATGGGTCACCACTAGCGGTGTATGCACTGGGCCAGCAGTAAGAGATCGTCCCTTATGAAAATTTTGCCACTAGAAAACGTTTAGCAGCACCTGTGAGCTAATATAACTAAACCCAACCCCGTTTCTGAGCGGAATCGTAAACATTGGCGACGTGTACAACAGTCCAGAGCGCAACAACAATTGAAGCAGGGCCGAAAACTTTCGAAGGCTGCTACGCCCGCGTGGGCCCAGCACAAATATGGTCCCGTAGCCCAACCAACCAACACAGTGCCGGATCCCGAAATTTTTGACGTCGAGTACCGTCGCGCAATATAGATTGTGATAAAAACCTTTGCGGATGAGAAGCTAAACGAAACTTCTAACTTCACAAAAGTATTTGTGGCACTTTTGTAATTCTCCCATACTTGTAAACTTTCCCCATATACTTTCACAAACTGAGTATTGTGCTTGCTACATCCAATTGTCACATTCAGTTCGTGCATTTTGAAACGACAGGACCCAAAGCAGGATGGGATGAAAAGTTCTAAGCGGAAGAAATGACAAATGAAAACTATTGATGGGGAATTTGGATGCCTATATTCTCCTAGCCTGATTAGTGTCGTTTAAAAATGTGTACGTTTCAGAGAGAAATATTCCACCCCACCTGAGAAAAACTAGCGCAAAATTGACACAAAAAGTATGAACATTGATGATGCTCCGCAATGCCATTTGTATAGAATGCGTCGGATTGACCTACAAAAGTGGCAAATTTGTAAGCTAAGGGACCTTACAATCATAAAAAATCTAATAAAGGGAGCGCGTTGTTCTGGATCCGTGCCTGCAAAATACAAAGACTTCATTGACTGGCAGATTATACAAACAAAACGATTCAAAAATGTTACGTGGGGAAACAAATGGGAATATACATACGCGTTTCAATATAGACGCAGAAAAAATATAACATTGTTTACAGTTTACACACACATTGCATACATCACACATTTTCAGAAAGTGTACGTTTTTGGCAGATGCTCAAAAGGGATAGCGGTATACTTTTGATGACGTACGGCGCCGTCCGTCGCCGTCCGTAACCGTTCGACACTGTGCGGTATCGTACGTGAATGGCTCACGTACACAGTCGCGTATTTTAGACCAACATGAAATGGCGTTTCAAAAATTTAATAAACGGGTTGGGTTGTGTTGGTGCAAAACGTTTTGGACAGTTTACTTTGATATTGTGCGCTCTGGGCAATATTGGGGGGGCTGTGCCTTTAATTTGAACATTGGGTGGGCTGTGTTCCCCTCAATCTGAACATTGGGGAGCAAGTGCAACCCTGCCCCCCCCCCCACTTCTGGCGCCTATGGATGATCCTATTTTGAGTGCGGAAGTAAAATATAAAAAGGACTAGTTTGATTCAGAATTTAACAGATTATGCGCTTTTCAATTGCAAGCAGGGCGGATCCAGAGAGTGGCGATATTCCCCAATGGCGGATCCAGAAACTGTTAAAACGGGGGTGCACTAATTAGTAGTAAAAAGACTATTGCGCGAAGCGGAACACAGTTTAACCTCAACACAAAAGCTGGCTTAATTCAATAGCGGATCCAGAATGGGAGGCGTGGAGGTCGTAAGCCTCCCCATTAGAATTTTTTGTGATAAAATGGTAAGATCCCTCCTACCCTGTATTTTACCCCCTCGAGAGTTTTCTTGTAAAAAATACAAGTTTTTCCTCCGAAAATTTTCTGGGGATAAAATGATAAACCCACCTTACAAATTTCCACTACCAGTGGCATATATTGCATACAGTAAAAATTGTGTTTCATAACATTTCCTAGCCTGCCTCTACCGAAAAATGTTTAGCCCGCCCTAGCAAGGTGATCTGGCTACGGGCCTGTTTTAACTGGTTTCCATATCTTATTTGGGAGTATCTCGATAAACAAATACAGGCCTATTCACAGGCTTTGCAATTAGTTCACAGCATCCTGGGAGCAGAAAACATTTCTTCTCGGTGACTATGGATGTTCGGGGAACAATTATCTTTGAAATAATGCTCTTGCGTGAATGACGAATACAGTATTGAGTTCTTGTGCACTTTCGCTCACATTTTATTTTCTCAGTGAAAATATATCGCTGTCCCATTTTTCCGTGGTGAAATTTGCAGCCGTCCGGTTTTCCCGCTTTTCCAACGAAAATTTGCAGCTGTCCCATTTTCCCATTTTTCTAGAGAAAATTTGCGGTGATTGATTTTTTTCATTTGCACGAAACAAGCCTGTCCCATCTTCCCGTTTTCCCAGTGAAAATCTACCGCTGTCCCAGGTTCCCGTTTACCCAGCGAAAATTTGCAATTGTCCCACTTTTCCCTTCTCCCTAAACAAACCTGTCCTATTTTCTGACTTTCGACTGGCACTCCTGCGTCTTGCTGCCCCGCTGAAAAACGGTACACCTTTCTTCCCCTGAATCCTTCAGAAATATTTTTGTGATAAAATGATAAGCATACATTTGCGCTGCCAATGGCACATATATAGCGTACAGTAAAAATTGTGTTTCAGAAAATTTGGCAGCCCCCCGTCAGAAGGCATCCTCTTCCACGCCGAAAAAACCTGGATCCACCATTTCTTCAAACTGTGCAGAATCAAGATTGCAACAAAAACCTATTTTATTAGAAAGATCTTCTTTACCATTTCTAAAAAAACACATCCCTACATTAATGATTAGCAGTTGAGGGCCTGCTTAAAATTTAAATTATTTTAATCAAAAAACAATTGTGAAACAGGTGTTTGCTGATCGAATACGATTACATAACGTCCTACATTCACAAACCGCTGTACCGTATTGTTTTTACCCTTTTCGCCCTTGCAGTTGATGCGCGCGGTTTCACCCCAGAGCTTTCACCAGTAACCAGAAAAACAACCAGGGTAGCAATAATAGATATCACACATACGAGCATTTCAGGGCACACAATCCCCCAGTTAAAACATTGAGGTGCCTGGCGGAACAGCTTTTATATACGTTGAAACCAGGGGTGCGCGTATCGTCACCCTTGTCGAAATTTTCGTCAACCCGAGCCAAACAGTTGACAAAATTCAAAAAACTGTTCTTGGTTCACGGGACACAGCAAAACAACGGCTTAAAAGCATAAAACTTAACAACACTATCTCTGGCGAATCCAAGAGGGACACCATCGTCCTAGAGCCTCCCCACAGAAATCAAACCAAGATTTTGTATTTAGGTTAGCATTAAAATCGCACGAGCTATTTTTCCACTAAGGTACTTCACCCTATATTCAGAAAATTCTGGATCCACCCAGTGAGCCCTAATAAAGGGTAAAGGCACTTAACGAAATATATTATTGGGGGCTGAAACGCCCCTAGCCCCCCTTGTTTTCGTAAAATTACATCTCTCCCTGCGTGCTGAACCTACCCATCCAACCTACTCATATACACAGTCTGCATTGAGCAACTCGATGTTGTGTACATTTTAAACTGCATAAAGCGCAAAATAAAGCAATTTTTATTAATAATACACAATAAAAACGCTTTTTTACACTGCAACACACATTTTATGTCGGGCAGCTTGCGTTTAAAAACCACTGTGTTTAAAAACGTCTGGAAGTTAACGTAGAGACAACCAGAGCAAACGGAAGAATTAAAGTTTTCAGCTTTATTATTTTTACAATTTTACTAATAAAATTGTTTTCAAGTTTGAGAGATGGTAAATCTTCCGGAATGAATTTACGTGTTTACAATCCACAACTGAGCATGGGGTCAAGCCTCTGCTAAAATTCGCATAGGCTGTGTACAAGACGAATACAGCTTGGGTACCTATATACGGCACAATTTTAATAATACCAGTTTCTCAGTTTAAATTTCTTTCTCTGTTCTACAATCCAAATTATCTCCTTCACTACGATCGGACAAAAAATAATTATGTTACCGCCTCTACGTCTATGTTAGTTTTACAAATACTTTAGCCTATATTTTCGAATCAAACCAGCAGTAAAGTTTAGCTTAGCTTTAAGCACAGAGAATCGTAATTTGAATTAGTAAAATCATTAAAAACATTAAAAACCATTATTCTGTACACCGGCGAATCCAGGAATTTCTGACTTAGGGGTTGTGCGATATATGGCGAAAACACTCACGGCCAAATGAACGAGAAGTCAAATGCAATTTTAGTACTTTACTCAAACTTTGTATCAATTTTATTTCTGATCCCTACAAATATTGCGTTTCTTTCTGGCTCGTTTGGCCTTCATGCTATATTTGTGGCCCGTCCGATCGAGGTTATTACTAGCATTTCATCCGGGTCGGAGTCCGGGTATTCCGGTTATTCCTGGGTATTCACACCGCAAAATTCCTGGTCCTGGTTTTCGCTTCAAGAAACTCCGGGCCCGGGTTTCACAACAAATCTTTCAAGGGTCCGGGTCAGCGTGTTACAAAAATACCCGGACAAAATACCCGGAATAAAATTAGTTTAATGATTTTATCATGCCGCGCCTACATTCTGAATGGTAGCTGTATCGTACCTAATTTAAATAGGTTAAAGTATTTATCAGATAGTTGCGCTACCAACGCTAACTGTGTAAAAAAACGAAACATTAATAGAAACAAAACACTGCCAACATGTCTCTTAGACAACTATCGCATGTCGTACGTAAAAGCAAGCTGCGAAAGGAAAATGTCGATCAATAGGCTTCACCTTTGAGTAATAAATAACCTACGTAGATATACTTGGGTTACGATTAGGAATGCTTACTTACAAATGGTTGGAATGGTCGGGGTGCAGAAAAATGATATGTGTCCTTTTAAGTTATTATATTTACAACTCAGCATTTTACTTAAGGTCAGTATCTTTGCTCTAAATCAAAGATTGCTTGGTAAATGAATGCTTCAAGATTCAGTAACCTGTTAAAAATGTTAGGCTATAGCCTAAGCTTAATGAAGCACATAAGTCAACTGACTTAAGTCGGGATTCTATCGCTCACCCAAAAGTATTTCAGTACAAAAATTCCGGGTCCGGGTTTGTCCGGGAAATAAATCCTGGTCAGGGCCCGAGTTTGCTTTCCTAAAAATTGTGTGTCCGGGTACGGGTTTTTCTCCCAGAAAAATTTGGGTCTGGGTTTTTCTTCTAGAAAAATATTTGTCCGGGTATTTATTTATAAATGTTGCCACTCTAGTTCTTTACACTGATTGAAGCTTTAGTTTTTGAAGCCCCTTTCAATTTTTGCAAATAACTCAAAAATAATGATTTCAATATAAATTGTACCACTTTATCCGTTTGCGTAAAAAAGCCATATATTAAAGATAGATACCAAATTTTTAAACTGTGCTTTTATATTGTTCGAGAGAGAATTTATTTCAATTTTAGAATTGTAATCTGAGAAAACTGAAAGAATAACAAACTATTAGAGCTAACAAAAGTAACAAAAGCCCAAATTGCTGAATCAAATTTATGCTAAACTTTGTATATATATACATATATGTATGTATATATATCGAAAGTATATATTGTAAATTTGTTATAAAATAATATCTAAATACAGTGCGGAGAATTTCAATATAAGAATTCCGAACTATCAAAGACGCCGTTTACCAATAGTATAGTTTGCGTAAATTTTTCTAAATTTCATAAATACGTCCTTCAAAATAGCGTCTTTGAAATAAAGTGATAGAAAATTTTATGCACAAACTTTAGAAATTGTTTAATAATTTGTTATTTTGTGGTTTAAAAGAGCGATTTAAACATTCATTCTGAGTTAAACAGTGTTTTCACATTCAATGCATTACAGCTGCATTTGTAGCGGCAAGCAGACGTGTAGTCAGGATTTCAGGTCGGGAAAGTAAAAAACTATAAAATAGAAATTTTACCTCTGCCTCCTAGATTTAGAAGATTATTCTAAAGCATATTGAAGGTGTTTTTCTATTCCTATCAGAAATGTTATGGGCGTGATATATCCCGTTTATTCCTTTCATTCAATACACACCTGGCTTCAAAACTACAAAACCCTAGAGTATATAAGTTCAATTTGGAACTAAAATAAAAATCGCCCACCAATATTTATTGAACGAAGCGAAACTACGAGCGAATCTCGGAGTTTCGCGAATCGTTTTATGGTTTGTACTCTGGGGTCGAAAGGTGGATGTCCGTCCGTTCATCCGTCTGTCCGTCTATCCGTTTGTCCATCTGTCCGTCCGAAAACAAACACAGGAACGGCTGAACCGATTTGCTAAACTTTTTTGTTTGAAAGCCAATTATCCTGAAGTGTTAACCTCGCATTGGGTTTAAAATTTTAAGCCGTTTGTTTGCTACAGGGTAATTTGCATAATTAGTTAAGCCTAAATTACGACTTTCGACATTATTTCCGTAATTATTACGGTTACAAGCAATCTAATTTTAGCATTAAAGTGTTTTTGGGTGCGAGGAATTTGAATAACTTGTTTACAAAACTCCAAAACCGATAATTTAGCAGTTAGCGAATAGATAATTTGCATATTAGCATAAAAGCCTAAATAGTATATATCGCACCGTGTTCAACAATTGCAACACGTATACATACTACTAAATCACCACAAGACGTGAGATCCCCCTCGGGCTCGAGCGTCAAGCTCCTATAGCTGAATGGTGATGGAATACGCCTCCCACTCCAGTCACTGGAGTTCGAATCCTAGCATAAAAGTAGGTCTCAGGGGAAATAGAAAATATTCATGTGAGAAAGGGTAAGGTTAAAAGCAATCTAATTTCAGCAATAAAGGGATTTTTGGTGTGAGGAAATTGAATAACTGTTTACAAACCTATAAAACCGATAATTGAATTGTTAACTAATAGCTAGTTTGTATATTAGCTTAATTGACAAAAAATTAAGACTTTTTAAATTATTTCAATAATTGTTAGGGTTACTGAAGGTTTTCGGGTACGAGGGATCTGAATAAATTGCTTACAAACCTCTAAAGCCGATAATTAAGTAGTTATATAATACATAATTTGCATATTAACTTAATTGCTCACGTGTGTTCGAGCTTCGCTCAATAAATGTAGCCCCACTACGACTGGTTTTATATAGGGCCTCAGCACTTTAGAATAAGCCTGTTGGCCACTGTAAAGATCAGGGGCGTGAAATAGAATAACTTTAAGCTTCAGACTAGACTATTTTTGCTTAGGCTTAGGCTGAGTAATTGGTTAATACTATAGTTACGCCCCTGTTTATGTAGACTGGCCAGCGTTTTAATAAGCATAAGCCTGACCATAAACCCAAGCTTAAGCTTAATAATAATGCTGAGCCCAAGATGGACAACCTTAAGCGTTTTATAGGTGATAAAATCTAAGCTCTAGCCGCCTATGTTGCTGTTCGTGAAAAAACAGTACGCCCGTAAAAATTAATGCGAGTTTTACTTGCAAGGTACTGCAGTAATGCCATAAAGATGCACTTTGCTGGACTGGATTATGGATAAAGCAGAAAGACGTGAAAAAGTTGCAGGTGTCTATGTATAATCTGCATGTGTGAAAAATCGTCTGTCGTAATTGTTTTTTAAATTTGGCTCACCTCGAAAATAACCGTTATGGGAGTACAAACGGATCCGAAAAAATTTACCGTTAGTGCAAAAGTAGATTATTTTTGTTAAAGTTTTATCAGCTGAAGCCTCTTTCGCGTCTCAACATCAATAGCGAATTTGAAAAAATTATTTGTTACATAAATATATAGTAATCCGTATTGGCACACATATGCAACTTTCATAATGCAAAACGTTTGGCTACCATTCACTGGCCCGTTCAACAGCGAAATTAAAGTTAATATGTAAAATCATGTATAAAAGCAACTGTCCTATCGTTTTACCAAGGAACCATTTTTTGCACCAAATGCCTTCCCTGTTTTAATTGCTACTTGAAAATATTAGAGTGTCGACTAACTACGGTTTTAGTTTAACATGAATAATATCCTACAACCGTAAAGAAGTTAGGCATAGCGTTCCTATTATCGGTATGTGTATAGTATCAAATTTATTGTGTTCGAAGTATATTACGTAGTTCCAAATTCCACTATGCAGATTTGATAATACACTTTTTGAAAATTTTGGGGCGTTCCAGCTTAAATATATAGACGTTAGCGGATAGAGATTGATTTTACAGAGATAGTCACATAGGTTCGTAATGGCGGATCAAGGATTTTTTACTAAAAAACAGCAGGTGTCACATGCTTACATCTCCCAATTGATATATAGCGTTATAAGATGCCGGGGTTCCATCTTTTGCATCCAATTTGTCTAGTTGGATATATAAAAGACATTGTGAGCTTCAAATGAACCGTTTGCACTGCAGAATTTTGCGCACGGCAACGCTGGTGGGGATACATCTCCCAAACCCTAATCGATCCGTCACAAAATGCAATGGGTGTGGCCACTTCCAAACTAAAATCTGTCATTTTGTTTGTACAATATTGACTTCATCCTCTTCAGCCCAATTTGTAGTGTAATGAATATATGTCAGCTGGGAGAAATTGATGTACACACAAACTGTAAATGCAATTGGCGTTCCTGTCATCGTCCCCACTCCGAAACCAAACTCCACAAATTACCTTGTTCAATAATGACGTCATCAACGTCATCAACCACGTCATTGTAGTCCACGTAACATCCATGATCGTTCAATGTCATCGATCGTTGAATTGCGTCAAAATTCCGACGTTCACGTGACGCAACTCGGGAATCAGTGGTGATTGTTGAACTACGATTGCGACGCCGAGCAAACGAAAACAAATCTATGCTTGAAACACCGCGTTGGGATAGCTCTATGTAGCGTCTATAGGCTGCGTCGCGTTGTGCTCGCCGTATGGCTGCTGAAATTCGGATTAAATTGGTACAAATTTGGGCTCTTGTACCTTTACACATTTAGGCTCGTATGGTCGGACTTTTACAATGAAAAATTTCTGTCTGGGAGAGTTTCTCTTGTGACGGAAAATACCAAAAAAATTTATTGCCGGTTTCGTTCCCCTCTCCACACTAGTGATAATTTGATGGACCAAAGTTACTTATAGGGCAATAGTTATAAGCATATTCCTAAGTGTAGGCCTAAACCTAAGTATTGAAAAACCGAACCGTTAAGCGTTAGCCTAAGGAAAAAATGGTCTAAAATTTATATCGACTGCATTGCAGTCCAAGCAGAAATTGGGACAACCCAAAAAGTAACATGTACTTTTTGTTGAATGAAACAGTTTTCCTCACATTAACACTAGTGTGGTGTAGGCAATTTTCACTTTTATATCAGGGGGCTGCCGCCGCTCAAGCTTCCCGCATGAAGCGGTCTCTTCCGCTCGGAATGTGAGAAATTGATATATAACCCGGGATATTTGCAGCGCTGACCTATTAGTAACTTGAACCATGTGCATATCAACTGCGACGCGATTGCGTCAAGGTAAACGCTGTTTATTGCCGTAAAGAACAGCACATCAATTTGACAAAAGTTTTTGACATTTGGTGACGTCCGGTGCCGGACAACGACGCACCACAAGTATAGCTCCACAGTAAACCAACTGAAAAGAAAATTTATTTTGTTATAGATAGATGTATATATATATATGCTTGTTCGGTAAAACGCATGTACTTTATTCTATTTTACCTTTAGCTTCCGCATTAGGAGATTTTGTCATTGATCCTGTCGCAACCGCGTTTGCGCTTTCATCGTTCAGTGCTGCAGTTGTAAGTGCAGACATTGCTGATGTGACCATTTTTAAACTGGAGTATACGCTGTTTAGTAATATTGCTTTTATTATTTCTATTAGGATTATTATTATACTTATTATTATTATTATTGTTATTATTATTATTATTATTATTATTTTAATGCCATTCAATAAAATTTTTTAAACTATATTGCCACTTTGCAACATGAATAGTTTTTAATTCAACTTTAAGCATATTTCGCACTGCTTCAGCAGCCTTTTTGTCTGGTTGCATCTTTGCATCGTTCCGCTCTAATGAACTTTTTTTAATCTTGTAGAACACACTTTTAATCAAGGGAATTTTCCCGGAATACTGCGAACAAGTTCAAAGTTAAAGCGGACGCCAGGGTTTCAACCGAAATATATTTGTTGGAATCGGAATCGGAGTCAGAATTGAATTTTATCATCGGAACTGGTATCGGAATCAGAGGTATAAGTTTATAGATTTGTTTACCCGAACGCACTTTACCCACGGAAATTATCTTTACACGCCCTTATTTTTCGTGATCATTAAAAATTTGTTAAATTTTCCAGTACTGATATTCATTATACATAATTGCTGCTATGATACGTGAAAAAGCAAACGGTTATCGTATATAAAAGTGAAACAACAAAACATCCGGTTGGTTAAACCAGTGTCTGTTTATCGTTTGGTACCAAAATTTCAGCTGGGCAAAGAATCCCAAGTGTTTGCCTGCGCTTTGAAATTGTTTATCCGCGGATATACCTGAGTCAAAATTTTCGTACCCGGCCCATAATTACACGCTTGTACCCGCGGCTGAACACAAATTTTGTTGGAATTTCAGTCGAAATCGGAATTCTGTTGAAACTCAGGCGAAAGCCAAAAAGTTGTTGTTTTTCAAATGGTTGCGAAAATTTCTGCTAATATAAGCATGTTATAAAATCAATTAATTTTAGGCACACTCTGAATACTTATCACTTGATATGGGTTTTTCCAAATCAAAATCTTCGTAACGTTCATGTTCTCAACACCTTCAACCTTTTCAAGGTAAATTTTGCAAAAAAACAGCTGATTATTCGACAGTATGACGTCAAAAACGGAACAAATTAATATACTAGTCATATCTCGTCTCCATATTGTCTACAACAAAAATAAATGCAAGACTTCCCTTGATAACGTCAGCTATAATATGAGTGTTATGATAAATAGAGCTGCAATGTTAATAACAGAAAGGAAGCGAACCATAATAACAAGCCCAATGGTACGTATAAAGGAACGTGCATAGTGCGAGTTTTACTTCTCGGTTTGATACAGAAAAAACACCTTTTACTTTACTTTACCCGCGTTTACCGCACGAGCGGACCGTTTGTCCGCGGGACTGCAATACAGTAAGCTTAATCTTTAGATTATTTTTTAGCTTTAGATATCAGAGTTACGTACAGGCTTATTATTACGCTTAGGCTTAGGATAGGCTTAGGGATTTGCTTCAACTAATTGTTCCGGCACTGTTCTTAACATTAGCCGATTTATATGTGGACGAGACTGGATGCCGCTGAGAATTTAAAAATTGTTGAAAGACTGTAAAATCGGGAGTGCTAGTGAAACCCTATGCCAGCCTAACAAGTCGACAGAGAGACAAATTTAAGGGGGGTTGATAAGTAGACAATATTTGCATTTCACAAAACCTCAGTAAAAGTATTGTTTCATATTTGTAATGAAGTAACTTGTCTAAGAAAAATTCCATCCTGCAACTGCTGAGCGTAAAAAATAAAACGCATTCAGAGAAACTTTTTCGTCTTCAATCTTTTCGAAAATCAAACTATATTGCTGATTTTATTCAATAAAATCATACTAATGCTACACCGCTAATCATCGCCAATTGATTCATCTTGTGCACACTTCCTCCGTTTAAAGTGAAGGCTTATGGGCTCAGGCTTAGGAATCCCTCGTCCTAACAAGCAGCCCCTGAAAGGGTCAGGAAGACGGGGTACATATATGTTGTGTGATCAGTTTGATTAGAATTAAGCAACATGAGCTGGAGTATGCAATTACATATTTGATATATTACGGCATACTAGGCTTGGTATATACAAAATTGCAGACTCATGCAGCCTCTTTAATGTTAAACAAAACGATTACTTTTTTCTTAATATGACGATGGACATTTGCGTTTACATGTTTGTTTTTGCTACGAAACGGATTCGACAGACATTGATGTTCCCCCAGAAATAGATATCCAGAAAAAGACTGGCTTTTACGTCCCTAACAGCATTAAACTTGAAATGTATTGTAAATTGATACGCTACTCCATGCGGCAACACACGTTCGTTGTGGGCTTGTGGCAACTTGCCGGATAGTTCCATACCTTGATGGACGGCACCGGACGCCATTCAATTTTATAGCTGCAGCCAAATTACTTATATGTTATGTAAATGTCTGAATAAAATATCTGAAACTCTGCCAATATCAAGATATAATTACTACTAAATTATGGCATTGTGGCCAAAGCATCGATGATAAAAAATTTTCAAATACCGAGAATATCTGCACCTCGAGTATATACAGAGAAGGGTTCGATCCCAAGCAACGTGGTCTTCGTGCGAAACAACTTGCTAATCGACTGCGCCATAACGCCTAAGAAGTTTGTATTTTCAAGGTTTTGAACGAAGTGTAAAATGGTGTTTGGCTTCTCGCTCACGAGTTTTTTTCCACTATTATATCTCGCTCTTCCTTTCAGAGATTTCTGGATCCGCCACTGCGAGAAAGAAACAAAAATATTGCTATTTCAGTTTTGCACCGATTTGTTAAAAGTTAACGTATATTTGTTGGGTTTTCATTGGTTATAACACATATAAGAAATCAAAAATAGAAATTACACTGTGTTAGGAATATAAAATAAGTGAAGCATCAAGCCTCTTGCTGTTACATCTATCGCTGATAATAAATTTGTTGAATCATTGTTTGGAGGCAACAGTAATAAAAACAATCTTAAACATGCTAAAGACAACAAAGGGTATTTTCTGGCCCGATTGAGAACGTCATTATCATGGGATAATCCCGAACAAAATATTGCACTAATTAAAATGCCACGTTATTTAATTTAAGCATAAACTTTGACACTATTGTTATTTTTCTTTGTCTTTCTTTCGACCAGTCAAATGCTAACATTATGGTGACCTTTTTGCCTTTTTAAACGAAACTTGCCTTTTTAAACAAAACAAGTATATATATATATATGTAATTATATATATAATTATATATATAATTATATATATACATATAATATAAAAGAAAGTAACTTATGTTTTCAAGCCATTTGAGTTCGAATTTAGATTACCTCTTTGTTTGCTTTTTGCAATTTTCCACAACGGTCAATGTATAAAATGATATTCAGTCCTAAAATTAAAAATATGAAGAGCCAGTGTGTACCGAATTTTCGTTTCCGGTAAAAATCGACATCCGTTTCCGTTATAGAAATAAAAAATTCCGTTATGGTCAAAAATAGTCATAAATCACGTATATATCTCACAGTTTTTATCACAAATATGCAACAATTGTTCGAAAACAAATGAAAATTACGAAATTCTTACAATATCTTAAAATTTTCGGTCGTCCGCTATTTATTCTTTAAAATTTCAAAAACTTCAGTGAATATTTTCATACCACAATTGGCCCATGTTGCTATAAAGGCCGTCCCAATTTCCCGGGACAAATATACCCGGAGTGCACACTTATACGCTCGTGTTTACATATGCACAGGCAGATATATTTACGTATATTTACACTCTAAAGGTACACTCTTAATTAAATTTTGTGTTTCCCAGCAAAACTTACAGCATAACTTCTATACACGGTACAGTCACGGGTGGACTAGCTATTAGGCACATTGCCAGAATGCCCAATATGGCGGTTGGTTTGAGGGCCAATCCGCAAAATGAAAGATTATGTATTACACAGATATTCTAGCGGTACGTTTTAGGTTCTGTGTCACTTCTAATTAATAGCTGAATCTTGCTCCATTTCTCCAGCACGCACTTTGTTGACAAATAGCAGCTCTATTTATAAGAAGCAACAATTTTTCTATAACGATTTATAATCGGTCGATTTATATAAAAACATCTCGGTTTAATATTAATGATTGTCCGACTCGTGGGTGTCAGTGGTTATGATGAGCAGCACCTGATCAAACCCATACAGCATTAATCTTAACTGGATATATTGAATCACAGTAGAGATTTGTAAAAATTAATTTTGGAAATAACCATAAAATAGCTAGGCAAAAAAATTCGTTATCTTGCAAACTATTTTAACGACCTATGACCTTATCCTCAAATGCGTATATATAGCACTTTATTACCAATTACCGATAGATTTCATAGCTGACGAATTCTTGCATTTGCGGATCTCAAAATTGGCACAGAAGTAGGACAAATCAATTCCAAAAAATGCGCTAAATTTCTACTATTCACCGCAGAGTTACACGTCCAATCACCAAATGGTGATAAGTACCAAACAGATTTGAGAATACGGGTTTTAGTCTGAACTAAGGCTGAGTGGTACCTATAGAAAACCTGTGTTCACTACACTTAATGAATAAATGATTACCTGCAAATATGCCAATAATTATTCAGTTGACTGATTTATTTAACTAGGTATTGTAGTGACCCGAAAAAAATAGAGGGACGGATAATTATTTGGCCTATCCAGAGGATACCCCCTGTTATTCGGTTACGGACTGTTATTTATTTTTAACCCACGGTCCGCGTTGACTGATTTATTTAACAAGGTATTGTAGTGACCCGAAAAACAGGGAGGGACGGATAATTATTTGGCCTATCCAGAGGATACCCCCTGTTATTCGGTTGCGGACTGTTATTTATTTTTAACCCACGGTCCGCCATCCTTCGTTACTGATATATCCGGTACTGCAATTATCCGTTGAATTAAACGTTTATTTGTCTTGTATCGAAACTTAGGAATGTATTTTCAAATCTTAAGAAGTATGCTTTAAAGTTTCGAACTCAACTTTATTTGGGTCTTAAAGACATTTATGCGCTGCAATAAGGGACAATTGATATTTATGGAATCTAATTAGACGTTTAGGGACTATATCCGGTTACGTACTCTTATTATGGCTACGGACTCCTTATGATTGGGACTCAAAATGGGGACTCCCCCCTTATTACCCATCCTCGCCTGTTATTCGGGTCACTACACTAACACAGATGTTGATGAAACCTTATTTCTTACCAAACTTGGTCAGGTGTACGTTTTATGTAGTATCACGGTTTGGGGCGCTAAGACTCAAAATAAATTCGTCTGGAAAGCTTAGTTTCAAACACCTAAAATTTCACAAAAATTGGTTTACATTACCGTTCTACAAATGAAAGATACTCTGGCCAATTTATTCAATTTATGTGCGCTACGTGTGTGCAGCATAAAGTTTACCGGCATAGCTGCGAATATAAACAATAAATGGTATTACATATGTGACGTAGTCGACTCACATAACACGCAAAATATAAATTGGCATACAGTTAAAACAAGTGTCATGTTTGTCATTTTAATAGTATCTACTGGACCTACTTAAAATGAGAGGGATTTTATCCATTTACAGATTCTATATCATTTATTTTACCCCCTCAGAAGGGACCCTATCTTATTAATACGTTTCATCGGCTCTTACTGTATTGACCCGAATAAGAGGGGAAGAGGTTATAAGAGGAGGGGTCCCATTTCGAGTCCGAACCAATAGGAGTCCGTATCCCTAATAAGAATCCGTAAGCGGATAGAGTTCCAAAACCCTAATTAGAGTCCATAAATGTCAATTAACCCAAATTGTAGCGCATAAATGTCTCCAGGACCAAATAATTTGAGTTCGAAACTTTAAAGCGTACTTAAATTTTGAAAGTACATTCCTTGTAACCTTGTATTTTCACTCGAGAGACAAATAAAGGTTTAATTCAACGGATAATTGCAGTACCGGATATATATCAGTAACGAAGGGTGGCGGGGAGTGGGTTAAAAATAAATAACAGTCCGTAACCGAATAACAAGGGGGGTGGGCCAAATAAATATCAGTCCCCCTCTTATTCGGGTCACTACAGTATTCAGGACGCAACCGTACTCATGCACACTATGAATTCCAGCGAGTTGATTTCAGTTCACAATGTGTTAAATTATTGATCCTGAATCAAGACTTAGGAACTCAGCAGTAGAGTGAGAATTAACTAAACTCAGAGTGAGTTGATATCAACTGAACAGGGTGCAATCGGAGGTAAAAAATACCGGCCGGAGCTGGAGCCGGATGTAAACAAAATTTGCCGGAGCCGGAGGTCAACAAAATTTGCCGGAGCCGGAGCTGATGTGAAATAGGTATGTAGATAAAATGATATTTAATTTGTTAAATTTAGCAAATATCTGCAATGTGTTGTTGAAGGGTTTGACTTTACGCTTATTTTTGACAAAATCTCGACAATTCATTCATCAAAATTGTGCAAAACCTTAAAACTAAATGCGCCAAACAGATAAATTTTGTAAAACTATGCAAAATTTTACTACCAAACTTGCCGGAACCTCCGGCAAAAATTCTACCGGAGCTGGAGGTCGATTTTCTGCCGGAGCCGGAGGCAGACCTCCGGTTGTACTTTGCTGCTGATATTAGCTCAGAAATACCTAACGCGCTAGGTGAGTTGATTTATTAACTCACTGAAATTTCTAGTGCAGAAATAATTTTACACTAGAGAGCCTAATTATCTAAATAATGTTTTTTCTAACAACTTTTATGCGATAAGGCTTTTACAATTACAGGATCGATATCCATATTCTATTTTGTATATTTTGAACAAAGACATTAGTAACGATTTATACCTAATATCCCCAAAGGAACCTAATTAGTGTTGGAGACGGTTTTATTTTTACTACGTAAACGGATTCATAACTCATGTTTTGTGGTCATAATTTTATGTATTTATAGTATTAATTCTGCAACAGTTCATAACTCAAGAAACTTAATTACAAAGTTTAATATTTTACTGGGTTACAATGATTCTAAAATTCCAATATTAATTAACTCAGCAAGCGACTTACTTATTTCCGAATTAATATAAGTAAACATTAACTCACTCTATGAGTTGAGTTGATTCTCACTCTGAGTTGAGTTGATTCGAGTTGATCATCTGAATATTAAGTTGAATAAACTCAGAATACTGAGTTGTGATAGTTCTAATTCAGACTGAGTTATTCAACTAATCCAAGACTAAAATAAACTCACTGAGAAGTTGATTCAACTCGTTCTGAGTTAAAATCAACTCACTGAAATTTATACTGATACTGTTCGTGCTGTATTTGTATACGCTGTTTGTGAGCACTTTGTCGAATTTTTTTCATTGCGAATGCAAGTGCTAAGCGTGCGAATTTCAGGAATTGGAGTCGGCGTAGCAATATTTTTGGTTTCAGAAGGGTATCACCCATTGTAAAAGAAAATATTCTAACCCCTAGGATCCAGAAGCTCATTCTAAAACCTAGTAAAACTGCTTTTTTGTTATTTCTAGAAGTTTCGGAAGGAGTTATATCCCCTCTATCTTTCTTCTTGTATACACCACTTTACCTGGCATTCACACTGACATAAAGAATTGCAAAAACTATCAACGAAATCCTCTTCGGTTGAAACCAGGCAGATTTTAAAATTTATTGAACTCAGTGCCAGTTTATCTGCGTATAAAGCTTTTCCCTTCTTTGAGCTTCCAATGAAAAGTGATTATTTAGGAATCTTACAACCCGACCTGATCATTTCATATCCAAATTTGAATTTTTCCACTGTTCGGTTTCTGAGAAACATCAGACAAAAACGCAACATAAAAACTTTACTCAGTCGAATAATTGTTCAGGCAAAAGTTGCAATCCGAGTGAAGTATGTAAGCATTTGTCGCTTGGTAAAAATACTCAAGGTCTGTGTAATATAATCAAGCTAGTGCTCGTTTTTTGCACAATTTTTGCGTTTCGGATTTTTTGTTCTTGTGTTTTCGGGCATCGTTGAAGCCAGTTCAACGAACCAACGTTTATTATTATATATTTTTTCTTACCGTTCTTTTCCATAGTCCTTTGTAAGGCTTCGAAAACTAATTTGTTTGACACAATTGAGTTTAATTTTGAAATGAAACCTTGAACAAGGTTAATTTTACTCTTGGATTTCCGCTCGGACTTATGTTTAAGATTAGGTTTAAAAATTGGCTAAATGCTCAGGAACTACTACATACCTAAACCACTAAGTTTTAACAGCACCTACAAGTTTATAACCGAATTCTCAATAGTGTACATCAACTATAACCAGTTAGTTAATAAAAGGTCTCGTAACTTTCAAACCAATGAATGCTGGGGTTCAAAGTTTAATACATTTCTTGCAATTAGCTTGCCCTATGTCGCTGCGGTTTTTGAGATCTTTAACTATTAAAGTTCGCTTGTTTGAAACGTTTTATTAATTGGTTATAGGTGTTGCACAGAGTTCATACTACGTCTCCTAACTTCAATCTGTAAAACTTTGTTAATTTTTATGTTTATTTATTTAATTATGTATTTATTTATTTGATATATAATGGTTCAATCGTCTTTGAATCGCCGATTGTTCATGGTGCAATTTGTAATTGCAGTTATTATTCCAATATTCGGTATTGTGAACATGTATTTCAACAGCCATCGTATATTCGTAGTATATCCGGTATAGTTAATATTATATAATAGCCGGTATAGTTAATATTTGAACCGTAGTTATGT
Source organism: Enoplolaimus lenunculus (assembly GCA_030248215.1). NCBI lineage: Eukaryota > Metazoa > Nematoda > Enoplea > Enoplida > Thoracostomopsidae > Enoplolaimus > Enoplolaimus lenunculus. Next base: position 27,433 of record JASANG010000667.1, on the reverse strand, counting down.
TTAACCCTGGTTGTTGTGCCTTCCTAAAAATTTTGGCCACTCGAGAAAAGTTTTGACCCTCTGCTAAAATCAGGTCAAGTTTTTGAATATCCCCCATGAAAGTGTTAAGGGTTACGCTACGGCTAGTTTGCATTATCATTTTTTAATAATGATAACCAATGTTATGTAGTACAATGTCTAAAAAAATGACTGCAAAGGATTGAAAGAAACTTTAACAACACATTTTTGAATATTTAAAAAACTTGTGACAGTAATCGTATAAGTGTCTTCGCTAAATTTTGAAAATATTGTTTAGTATTCATAGTGGCAATCTGATTCATACAGTGCCGAGGATAGCATTCCCCGTAGTTCTCCTCTAGTGGAAGCTTCACCCATCAGGATGGCTCACTCCGAAAGACCCAGTAGATGTTTTGGCTACACTATAGCCTAAATTCTCACCATTCCATAAACGTTCAGTCTTCGTGAAACAACGATTCCATAGTAGTACGCAAAATATGTTTTTGAGTAGATTAATGATTGTGTTATTTTTGTCTTGAATAGGCCATATCGAACGATACAGGAACTTCCGTGATGAACAAGCGGCCCCGATAAAACATATAAAGTGTTAGTGAATTCTTTGTGGGCCTTCTTGTACCATACGTGGGCCTCAGTGGCCTACATTTACCGGGAACCTCGCGAGGCGTATTGTCCGCTCTGGAAGCATGTAGAATTATGCGTTGCTTATTTGTGCCGGGCCCCTTTCAGGTGTTTGTTAGTTATAATTATTTCAGAGCACAACTTCGCCTTCAAAATCACCGCAGCCACACCAAAATCAAAAAACTCCGCGAGTTTCTCGTAGTTCAGTGAAAAGTTTCTTCAAGCCAACAGTGAGCAGCCGAAGAATTCGTGATTTTATATTCGCCGGTTCAAATTATATTTACAATCATGCGGCCGCATTTCGAAGGCCGAATCCTGTGTTATACGGCAGGGGTTCCCGTTCAATGACCTTCGGCCTGCAAGCCAAATCCGCAAAGACTATGCTGAAATGGTGGCAGTATCGCCAATGCTGCTATGATAATTCGCCGCTTTGGGTCGGACAAGCAATTCTTGCGATGTTTGTGCTTAATTTGAAGCAATCACAAAATTGTAAGAGTATTTTTGTAAATTTATTTATAATTTTATTGATTGAGATCCATACAGTGGTGGATTAAAGATTTCTAGGGGTTGGTTCGGGGTCGACCAAGCAAATACCTCCACCGACGACACCCTCGCTAAAAACACAATTTCAGCTGGGTGTGAACTGATAGACCGAAAGGGTAAAACAAGCCTAAGAATTTTATATTTGCATTTGAGGTTCATGGCATTGTCCGGAGTTATCCGGGTCTTCTCCGGAAATTAAACTTTGAGCTCTGGTATGCAATATATTGACCGGGTTCAAGCATCTGCTGCATGAACATAATTAAAAAAATTTTGCGAGCGAAGCGAACGAGACACCAGAGGCATGTTTGGTATTCAAACTATTCACTAAACACCTGTTTTGTTCCGCCAAAACCTTCTGGTCTGTGATCACCGAAAACTCTTACTTTGTGCCCACACCAAAAACTTCTGGTTTATTTCCACTAAAAGCTCCTGGTTTGTGCCACCGAAAATTCATGGTTTGTGCCCACCCAAAACTCCAAGTTTGTGCCCACACAAAAAACTCCAGGTCTGTGCACTTATAGCTTTTGGTTTGTGATTGAGTTTCAACAAATTTAAATAAATTACAAAATTATAATTACAAATTTTAGCTTTCATCCGGTCAAACCAGCGAGTTTTAGACGTTTGTGCTAATATAGCATGTGGCGGTATCAGTATCGTTGAGTCGTTTTGGATTCAATTTGTTCTTAAGCAGATCATTCAGCTGCATCAATTGTTAAATGTAGCAAAATTTGGCGATCAAAGTTATCAGCGTGGGACAGATTCGATTCCGAGTACAAACCGTAAGGATAACTATTTGGATAATAGTACCTACTTAATCTATTTCCCACATTAGTTTTTTTATTTTTATCTGAATTACACCACCTTCGTGTTAGAATTCAGATCCGGACTCCAAGGGAAGGATGGATTGTAGACAGTAATTGAAAATCATTCGATTATCAAGAATAACATTCGTTATGGAAACACAAACTGACAAATATTAATAGTCTAGCATGAACCCACTTCGAGTATGTTTTTTCCGTCGATTGGTACTGTTATTTAGAGTTATTATCGCCAGCTGCTAATTTCAGTCAACGATAATGCTGTCGATTATTAATTTTCATTTTCATAATTTCTCATGCATAAAGAGGCCAATATGGACCCATGAAGTTTTATACCGTCCCGAACTAAAATCCTGACTACGCTACTGGTGCTGAACACAAAGACTCCAAGCACATTAATGACCAAATTAAATAAAATAGGCTTAGGATCAGAGGGTTAGCCTAAGCGTTTAAATAATTATTTATCGGCGACCGTGGTCGAAGCCCTGCATGTGCCTTTTGTAATTTTTTAAACAACTATCATTAAGCAAGCGTCAATTACCGGAGCGTCGATTACCGGTATAAAATGTCGCACTACATTAAGATATATTCCAGAATATAATACATCTTTTCACTAATAAAATGTGTGTGCAAAAGACAATTTTTTTTTATTTTTCAGAACTTGTCACAATGAGATCAATGCATTCAACACCTGGCAACTTACCGATTGGAATATTTTTGTCGGCGTCAAAATCGACCATTCAAATTAATACAAAATACATCTACGCAATTTTATGGACCACTGTGATCATTGCGTTGTTAGGGTTTGCAAATGGTAATTTTAAGTTAAGCACTAAATCCGTTATTTGACAATAACTCGTTTACCAATAGCTTGATTGCAGATAATTTAACACAATTCCACTCAGCTCTGTAAGCCCTATCGAATGGTGGATAATGTGTCTAAAACTTTTGACAAAAATTTTATGGGTTCTAAAGGGGGAAACCTTCGGTCCTTAAAATCAATTTCTTCAAAAAATCAAATTTAGGTGTGGGATGATCAGATGAGGTCATGAGAAGATCAATTATGCCAAAATTTCCAAAACTCATACCTTTTTGGGCAAATTGCTAGAATGCAGAAGTCCTAAATGTTACTGTTTATTATATTTCTGCGTCTAAGGTTAAGTTTAGAATAACCCTGAACCTAAGGTAACCAATTTTGTCATTGCGTCTGGGAGACCTTTTCGGGGAAGCCAAGGTCGTAGCCAGGATTTCGGTTTGTGAAGGAGTAACCTCATGCTAAGTAAATTGTTTAACCTCTAGGTTAAGAAAGTTATACTAAAATCTGTTAAAAGTATTTTCCTTATTTCTTCATAAATTTCGGTACTGGATAAAACCTCTGCACTAACCTTGTGTACGCCTTTGCGTGGAACTAACTGTTACTTACCAATATTTCAGTTTTTATATACATTCTAGTCGCTATCGGCGTAGTGCGGTTGTTCGTGAACTGTTGTCCACAAGTATTACCGGTTGATGCATCTCGTACTCAACAAAACAACCAACGACAACGCAATTTTGCGACACCAAATAGAACAGACTGCAGCCGGAGATCGAAATATTCACGAATTCCTGGCAAAACCAATGGAAAAGAAACAATTTGGAATATACGTCAGAGCTTTCGGTTTGCCAGACACTTAACACAAAATTCTGGCCGTCGTCCCCAAGGCAGTGCTAATAATTTCGCGACCGTTCATATGAACCATATGTCAGCGAGCACTAAGGCGACGGCGCAGGGGTATCAACAGCTGGAGGTAATTGTCAAGAATTGATGGTTGTTTGATAAACAAGCATATGCAAATTATCTATCTAACTGTTCTTGGTGCTAAATATACCAGAGCGGTAGTTACAAGGAATTCCGTTGTAAGTAATTCGAGGTTTGATCAAAATCGCAACGCGCGCTGGGAAGATTCGTTGCTAAACTGGTCCATGTAAAGATCAGGGGCGGGACGTTTTTCTGTGGGACAGTATAGAAAAAGGTTAAGCTTTAAACTATTTTTTGCTTAGCCTTTGGTGTAAGCTCATTGTTACGCTTAAGCTTAGGAGTATGCTTATATTATTGTTACGGTCCTATTCTATACATTGGCCTCTAAACGGAATTTTGTGTATTAGAGTTTGTAGGCCTTTTGAAAAGTCAAAACCCCTATTATCAATGGCGAAAATCAGCTGTCAGGCGGCTACGCTAAAATCTTTTAAAATTTTTTAACATCTGTGTATCCTTGAAGCGAAACAATTCAAGGGACAGCACACTCCTCAAGTGCTATTGACGTTCTGTAATCTTCCCATTTCGCCTTAGGCTACTTTTCATCGTTAATTCTATGCATTTTTCTGTCGCAAATATATAATTTATTCGGAATGTATTTATTGTTTTTGATTCTAAATTAAGCAGAAAATACCACATAGAGCCCTTCACGAAAATTTTGCCGCGGTTGTGGCGGGGATCGAACCCATTTATCGCTGTGCCACTGCAATCATACGCTCATTGAAATTCCGTCAGAAACTTGGTTATTAAAGCGAGCAATGCTAAAAGTATTTATTTTATGCTATGTAAGGATCATCACATTCTTTTCTGTTGTTTGCTTCAGGAACTACCAACAGATACATTTGTTCGTCTAACATCTTCAATTGATGCGACGTGTGAAGCTCAAGATATTTAACGTTTAATGTTGTATAGTAATTGCTTTGGTGTTGCAACTTCATGAAAGGCATCGTTTACAATAACTTGGGCCAATAAAAGCAAAAATTCTACTGGTTCACAGACTGAATAAAAACCGGGGCTGCCCTAAAACTAGCATGGTCGGCGCATCAGGCAACGCTTTTGGCTGTTTAAAATGTCAACAAGTGCCGCGGAAACTGGTTTTCCACGGCGATATTGTTTCAATATACATATCTGGCTTCTCCACAGCTTGAAAATTTCCGCGGGGGCGTTTCCTGGGGCCCCAGGAGTTTCCTGGGGGGCAGCTAATTTTTCTGGGGGGCATTTTGCTGGGGGGCGGCCGAAAATTTGCCGGGGAGCCTTTCCGGGGGGCGGGAAAATTTTTGCCGGGGGGAAAATGAAAATTTCGAAAAGTGCTGGGTCCCCCGCTGTGGAGAAGCCAGCATATGTCGAAGCTACGGCATCAATTTAGCCATATCATCAATACTCATAGCTATTAACCATGGCACCAATTGTCACTGTGGCTAGTAACCAAAGCAAAATGTTCAATCTCTTTGCAACAGTCGCGAAATATTTCTTGGTTCGAAGATTGCTGGTTGTAGATCTCTCAAACCACCCCTGGCTACGAGAATGGACATTAATGTTAGAGTGCTCTCATGAGTGATTCACATCAAAAAAATTTATTGTCAAAGGATAAATTAGAGAGTAAGATTCAATTTATATTTCTACTCCATCAGTTTCTATTTTGGCTTTTCTAATTTATATACGTGCATCAAACATTTTCTGACCATTGTATAGAATAAGGCCGTAACAGTAGTATACGCATATTCCTAAGCCTAAGCTCAAAAATGATCTTATATCGAAGCCTAGGCAAAAAAGTTGACTAAACCGTGAGCTTATTCCTTTGCGGTCCCACAGAAAAACACTCCGCCCCTCATCTTTACACGGGTGCTTTGTCTTATGGTCGTTTGAATTCTTTATGTACATGGGCGAATAAGGCGCCATCGAAATCCGCTCCTGCAGTCTGCGGTCGGGTCGGTTTTAGTTTATGACATATGTAAGCATTTTTCTAAGCCTGAGGATTGCGTTTTCGCCGCACGCCTCTGCTGTAAAACTTTATTAAAAATTACCGCACGACGCCGTCCATCTCAGTAACGTATAGCGCAACCCTAAAAATTGCGCTATACTCGTCGCGCGGCACGGCAAAAATATTGCCGCACGCCGACGTAAAACATTTTATTAAAAATTACCGCAATGTTTAAACGTATAGAAATGTACACGAGTCCGGGCGCCTTCCGGACGACTACAGAAATATAATTCTAAATAGTCGAGGAAAACGAGTTAAGATAGCGATTAACCAATGCGAACAATATTTACTTTCACAATTATTTTAATGACAGTTAAATGTAGTAATAAACAAACAAAAACCCGTAATACAAATTGGCCACTATGCCTCTAAAACTATTATTGTTACGAAACATGTAAATGGTTGAAAATTTTCAGTCTATGTATTGCTTTCTGTTGAGCCGTGCTTAGGATTAGGCTAATTATTTTTGCGTAGGTTCAGGCTATAAGCTTATTCTAATCCTAACGTTTAGGGATATGCTTATACTGCTGTTACGGCCCTGTCCTATACATTGGCCCGCGCTTGCAATGCAATGATTTTCATAATCAGCAATTCATAATTTTGAGACAACATAAAAAAGCGCTTTTTGGTAATTGTTTATTTTCCTTTCAAATTTTCCTCAGCCTAAGCTTGCCTTTACCTAAACCAAAGCATGCGATAATGTAATAATATAGACACTGCGGTGTTGACACTTTCTCTGTTTTAAACCAGTTGTCAACTTTTTTTACTTTCCGTTTGAAGAAACGTCTCTTACTTACTTCCATACCACGCAACTGAAATGTGGGGTAAGACATATCACCTCATTTTCTGTGGTCAATTTGCAAAAAAAACGTTCTAGACGTCTAGTCCGACGTAGCGGGGCACTATTATACGCCTTACCCATGGGGTGTTTAGGCATAGGACGAGGCTCCTTCGTAAGCCAATATTTCGGAACAGGAACCGAAACGTGAAATTTTTTAAAAACTACCAATAAATAAAAATTAATGTTTCTACATTGAATCTAATACCTAGTAGAACGACCTGGTTTTTGAAAGTTTACTTTCAGTTTTTATTTGTAATCAATTTTATTATTGCCGTCATCGGGTTCTTTGTCAGTTTAACTGCGCCCAGCGCTCAAAATAGGTCAATCGATGCTGAGAAGAAGCTACTAAACTCTTAAAAAAATTTTAAATCTTATTGCGGATAGAAAATTTCAAATAACGTTAAATGTTACTTTGATTTGGCTTATTTCGTGTAAACTTTATACCGATGTTGCACAGGCTGAGACACTTGCATGGAGAAATGCCAATAAAAATCGTAAGAAATAATGAAATAAAAACAAAAATTGTAAAAATAATGAAATAACATCAAAAAATAAACTGGCAGTATAAGAAAACCCGCATACAGTATACACGTAAAATAAAGCAATGAAACAAACGTAAAACTCGCGAATTGGTATATCGATGTAAAAAATTTAAGGAAATCCCGCTCCTAACCTTTCTTGAAAACTTTATCGCGGTGGCAATATTCATAATCTTACTGAAAAGTTTCTACTTAAATTAAACTTTAGTGCTTAGGTTTAGGCTTGAAGTGTTAACTTAGAGTTACAGCCGACTTTTAGGCTGGCCTAACTCTCTTAAAAGTAAACCATCGCCAAAATTCTATCAAGGATCAATGATGAAGCCAGGAAATAGGATATATGCATTTCACGCAGTAGTACGGAGCAAATATTTTACAGCATCACCACAGTACGATGGTTTTTGCAAGCTTACAACATTGCAATGCAAATTTTTAAAATTTTTAGCGCTACTTGGTGAACTAATCATTTAGGCAAATAATTAAACCGGAGAATTATGTTTAAACACTTTATAGCATTAAACGTTTTTAGAGTGGTGTATTTGCATCTCAGACTCGTCCAATGAGTGTTTCAAATGCGCCCCTTGAAGGCATTTTCGGGAACGGTGTAGCGGATAAATTCCAAATCCGCGAACAGTGTGCGGACTTCTATAATTTTGAAGGAAATTGAAACTATGAGGGTGATTTAAAACTGGGCGGGAAATTTAGATTTTAGCGGAAAAATTCAAACTTTGAAGGAATTTCAAATTTTTGCTAAAAATAATAATTTTTATGTAAACTATCTATATATCAGATATTCCACACATATTGTGCAGTTTAGTGGGACATTCAAGGTAAATAGCGACGGTTGTAAAAATACACGTCATACGGTCTGCGCTAAAGTTGCATAATCTGCGCAACTAACGCTATTTTCGAAAATTTCATGTGCAAAGCGCAACCGTTATAACGTGTCAGTGACAGTCTGATATGGAAATACACTACTCTGAAAAAGTCACAGGTCATAGCGCAGCTTTAGGTCACGAAAATTTTAAATTGCTTGGGGGTGGCAAATTTCTATAAAGGGGACACTTTCTTGTTCACTTTATAAAAAGTTGTCCGGGGGCACAATTTATATAAAAATTTGTCCGGGGTAATTTTTTATTCAAAATTTTGCCCGGGCGGCATATTTTCGTGAAGAGGCAAAAATTTTCGTGACACCGGTGCATAATATATAGTAAGGTTGTGGTATGTATATACATATGATTATGGTTATCGAAACATGAAAACTATAAATTGCACAGTTTTAACAAATTCTGTTCAAATTGCACAAGGTTACCAGACATTTGCACAAAAAATTATCGCAACAATGATTACAAAACCAGCTAAATACAAGAAAACAGTTAAAATTGAAACAAAAGTGTTGTAAGTAATCAGCAAAACGAAAAACCCGCTACGACAATTTTACATTTTAACTATTCGTTTGGTTGTAAACCTGCTTCGTTGCAGTTTTGTAAATCAGAGTTTATTTAGACTTAAAATATGTGATCTGATAAACTGTAGAATGCAGCATATTTCATTGCTGCGCCTTGCGTTGTATATTGCAAATTGAATTGGTACATGAACCAACCAGGTGGTCTGTTAAAACTCATTAAAATTAGGATCACAAATTTTTGCTTATTCTAGCCCAATGGAAATTATAATTTGCTAAGGATAACGACGATGGATTTCTATTCTAGGCTATCGCAAGTCCCCTATAAAAATTTTGCAGATCAACCACTAATGAAACCTGAATTGAAATTTGTGATGGCCAAACATGAGTTTAATAATTAGTTTCTTTAACTAGAATTGAAAGCAAAAGAGGCAATTGAACTCTCTCTCTCTATATATATGTGTGTATATATACACATATGTATACATATATAGTATGTAGTATATCTTATGTCTTATATATGCTTGCGGCAGGATTCAACCGGAATTCCTGTTCCGGCCGGGATTCCTGCATAAACTCAATTCAATTCCTGTTCCTACATTTACAGATGCAAGAACTGGAATTTTTATGGTTGTGTGAAATTATTCATAACCATTTAAATACTCGAAACGTTGCCTTTAAAAAATGTTATTTCGAACTCAGTGCTTTTGCAATTAGTTCGATCCTGTTAATAAACTGAGTCTGATGTGTTTTTCGCAAAATATGATTGTGATATAGGTCAAAATTTGCTTAAGCCATTTTTTTGGCAAAATTTTCTGAAACGTTCAATAGTAATTCGGTGATGAAAATGATTTAAAATTCCAGTTCCTGCAAAGGAATTCAATTCCTGTTCATGTTCCTGTTCCGGCAAAATTTAGTTCCTGTTCGAAACCTGCTGAACAGCAACCCGCAAAATATTAATAGAAGGAGCAAGAATACTTTGTTCCAAGTGATAAAAAATTTTGGTAACATAAAATCGTTTTAATCGGGGCGAAAAATGTTTCCCTGCTGGGAAACGGAAGACGGATTTCTATTGATGCTTTCATAGTCGCTACCCTGTCAAAATGATAGCCCCATTTACTCCTAGCGAGCACTAGACGTTACAGAAGTTGGCGAAGTGCACGAAATTTTCTCAGTGGTTCCAACTGCCCGATGCAAGCCTAACCCAGAAATCAATCCCAGCACGGCAGACTGGCACGAATCCGGGACAGACGATTGTTCAGCCGGTTGTGATTTCGGCTTTCCATTGGTTGGTTGGTTAGTTTGGTTATACAGTACGGCGTGAAGTTGTGACGATTGTTGTTTCAGAACGCTAATTTGAGCCCGTAGGCGTAAATTTTCTTGTTCCAGCATCGCCGCACGCATTGCGACTTCTTCTTCTTTTGCACGCCGAGAATCGCGTGACCGTTTCGCGGCGTCGTTGTTTTTGCGGCGACGTTCCCAGTACGCTTCATCCTAAAAATAGGATACATTTATACGTGTTGTAAAGAGCTATTTGTCACAGTTTGCACATAATACACAAAGACGAAAAGCCGTATATATATATATATATATATATATATATATATATATATCAAAAAAAGTATATATATCAAAAAAAGTGGTTGTTATATTATTTCTTTCAAAAACTTCTTTGGGTTGATGGGATTTTTTAATTAAACACTCTCTTTGCTTTGGTTTCTAGGCCTACGTCTATTAAAGCTCAACTTAGAGAGATCAATGGTTTTGATCAGTTTTCAAAAGTTTCGAAAACAAAATGATTAGCTTAATTTTCAAAATTTGTTGAATCATATATTTTTTAAAGTTTTCTGGTCAAACATCATTCGTAAATGTTTCCAAGGACATTTTTCCAAAATATTAACTGAATTGTAAGTTCTTGCGGTTTAGTGAAATAATTTTTTAAAGATCAGCAAGCTTACCTTAAGATTATCCGGAACCGGCATGCTTTTGTTATTTTTGGTCTTCCCTGTTGTTGAAGGAGTTTTACTTCCGGGTTGTTTGGTGATGCTTGCAGTTGCGGTTCGATCAGGGCCATTTACTACTTCGGAAGCTTTGACGGCCGCTCGTCGACGCCTGTGTAATGTTGACAAAGCGAGCGATGCAGTCGGTAACTGAAGCGATGAAGGCACATTTGGTGCTATCTTTGGCTCGGCAGATGCGGAGATTTGATTAGTTATTGCTGAAAATAAGAAAACAGGGATACTGAAAGAAATTTGCTAGTTATTGTTGCGCATTATACATCAATGCTTTGAAAGACAATATATATGTATGTGTATAATACATACTGGAATATTACCAGTTACCATTATTTGATAACAGATTTGTTTGCCTCTATACATTGTATGGACTTTTTGGTGCGCGAGCTACGATACACAATTTTCCAAGTTTGCACGTTCACATCAACGACCATTTTGTCAACTGCATATAAGTTCAGCAGCGCAATTACTAAGTGTTAAATAAACTACGCTGAAGTAGTAACGTTCATTAACGACGAAATCCGTAGGCTATGAAATAAGCTAAACATTTGTTCGTTAGTCATCTATTAATTTTCTTGACCACTCTATGCTAACAATCCCTGGTAATGAGCTCGTTTCAACACAAATTTACGGTATCTGAATTACCTGCCAAATTTTCACTCCCAGAATTGAGTAGTGCACCTGGCGGTGTAATCAAACCAGTTTGGGCCAGAATCGAACCAGCGGCCGCTAGTGCGGCAGGGGTACTTAGCAACAATGCTTCCAGCATGGATCCAGTTCCGCCTGAAGCGTTGCCTGAGATCAATCCAGCCATTAATGCTGCAGCGTTTAAGGCTGCTGTCGGCTTTGCCGAGGACTTTTCACCAGGGGTAGCATCCATATTTTCGGCGTTGCCTAGGTGGGAGTAAGAGGTCCCGGTCAACAGAAGGTCTTGGAGAGTTGTGTTGGTATCGTGAGAAACGGATGAATTGTCAGGGGTTAGACGTAATGGCGAGCTTGGGGATGGCGTTAGCTGATCCTAAACGAACAATTAGCGATTTATTAGTGAATAAGTTTTGTAAATTGTTCAGAACGTGGAATCATAAGGGCCTTAATAGTAAGCCGGATCCCCTAAAACTTTAATAAAGGTGGTCCATCTAATAGAGCTGGACGAGCTGGATTCAACGGTACCAATTTTGCGGCTGCGTGACTTACAGTTCCAAAGTTATGCTCCTCGAAACACAAACACGCACAGACTGGAACAGGAGTAACAGCAACATGTTCGTAAAATATAAACATTACCAGGTTTATTCCTTACACAAAATTGATTGGTGTTTGTACATGTTTTGTATTGTAAAAGGCTGAAATTTAAAACGCCATACCTATTGGACGCGCTGAAAAAATGGTACCGTTGAACTGAGCGCGTCGATGTAAATCCGCCGCCTAAACTTAAGCCAAAATGCGATCCCAAACCCAAGCCTTCCAGTTTGTATTACACAGTCTCTTTGTTTCCCAGTTGGCAGACTCTATAATAAGCATAGGCCATTTTGTCTATGTAGCTTCAACATTGCGTTTCCATACCAAAAAATTATTGATAATTGTCGTGTGAAAAAATGATCCCTATTAAAAAGAGACCCCCGGTCATTTTTACACAGCCAATACAGGAATGAAATATTGACCCCCGTTTTAATCCATCCCAAAGTGGCAGCAGGAGTGTCTAGGAGCTGCTTACTAAATAAATGTGCTAAATATAGTGCCGATCACTTCGGTAGATTTCCTTATTGAGATGTTGTCATTTAATACACTTGCCGGTGATTAATGTTCAGTTGTTCTTGCTTGTCACGTTTTAAGTCTTTGCGTTTCTCACCATGTGATTTAGCAATGCTAACATTCCTTAAAGCATGATTATGTTAAATTTGGTATCGACATCGGTATAGGCATATGTAGATTTGGCATTGGCAAAATTTGAAATTCAGAATCGTTATCAAAATTGGCAGAAGCTTGGAGTCAGCTCATCTCTATTCTCTTGTTTTACCTTAGGATGATGTTGAAATATGTACTAGTTTCATTCGCGAGCATTAAATATTCATGTTTTCTTGCCACAGTGCAAAATCATAGTGCAAACTATCGACCCATCGGGTCCAGAAAATTTTTCGGTAAGCGTGATTTAACTAGTGAACCGTAGTCATTACGCAATGCTATTTTCAAACAAAAACATTTCAATATCTTTTTTAAATTTATTAAATTTATTAACTTCATTTGAATACAGATATAATTTTATAAAGCACATCTTTCACTTTGTTTACGAATTCAGCTAACCTTGAGGATTAGAAAATAGACGCTATGTATACACAGCAACTGAAGTGTATATTTGATATGCCTATAACTGTTTTATATATTTCATATACTACAATGTATACGATATTTTAACTCACCACAAAGGTTACGAGATTGACCTATAGTCGAAATATCCTTGAGTGAACTATGAAATTACGTTCTTGGGAAAATTTTCATTTAATATAGTCATTTTAGCGTACCAAATTCCACATTTAGCTCTAATTTCTAAAACGTAAAGCAACTGTTTTAGTTTTGCATTTACGAAATAATTAAATATACAAATTTAGTGTAAATAAAATATACTGCAAAATTGCAAGAATACAGCTGTGATAAATGTGATAACTTAAAAATTCTTACACTACAGTTGGTTTGGTAAAAGTGTATAATATCGTGAAATTGGCCAATGTTAATTTTAACAGCCTACTCACTGGTCCAATGCATAAACCTAAGTCTAAACATAACTCTAATACTAAGTCTTTCTGTCACTAGGCATTGAAAACCATCTTAAAAATATGGAAAAAATTCACCAGTTTTGAAAGAATTTTGGCAATGTTAGAAAATCAAACAGTACTCTAGACGTGCTCATGTAATAATAAGTGCTGTAGTCAGTCAAATGGAAGGGCTTCAAATCCAACATATTTTAAAACTAAGATGCATGGAAAAATAAAAACAGAAAGAGAAAAAATAAAAACGAAGAAATGAAATTAAAAATATGTGTTCTTACCATGAAATTTTGAACAACGCAACTTTTACAAGAAAATTTGATCGGTCGTTTTACCTTTGAGGTTTTCAGGCAAAACAGAAAATTTGAGGAATTGTTCAACGGAATTGCTGAGATGCTTGGACCAGAAATGTATTGCGAGGTCAGTATAACTTTTAACAATTTTCAATTCAAGAATCTTAGGTTTTGTTTTGACTCAGGGTTACCGTCTGACACTTGGGATAGTTCCAACCACGAATTGCATCATAACCAAAAAGCCAAGTGCAAACTGTAGCGATCGGAATAAAGGGGAGGCTGATATTTATTTCGCCTTCCCAGATTTTACCTCCCTCGGTATTTAGATCCTAGCTGTTATTTAATCCATCTCTAGTTATTTGGCCATACAACTAAAAGCTATAGTACTGAAGCTCTTCAAACTGCACATAGTCAACGCACATTGCCAGGCTTTTGAATTTAAAAGGGATCTAGACAAACAGGAGTTCTAGTAAAGGTTGTATTTTTAAAAATTCCCGAGCAGAGCGAGGAAAAAGCTTACCGCAATCTTAGACTGAAGAGTGCCTATTGAAAATTTCAGTTTTACACGGATGCAAATAGGTTATTGGATCGTTATATGCTCCAGATTCACCCTTACCTTATGTTTTGAAACAGATACAAAACGTTTTTGGTTCAGAGATAGACGGGCCCAAACTAGTTACCGAGATACCCTGGCACATGCTTACCTGCGTCCGCGGACGGTGACGCACGGTCAGTGATTTATTGAAATTTTTCAAAATAATACAGCAACCCTATCAAGTATTTTTAAATAGTTATACTTGATTTTAAAATATAAATCAACTGAATCTTAATACCCAACACAGCTAAAAGTTGCACTGATTGAAAATTAATAAGAAATACCTGATCACTACTCAAGTCATGAGCTCCGGATATGTCTTCAATTGGTAACGGCTGATCATCTCGGCAGTCTGATTCGTCAATTTGCACCTTCGCCACAAATGCTTCATGGGATTGATCAGGCGATTGCGATTCTGAAATGACGTCATCATTCTGAGTTGAGTGTGGAAAGATTTTCGAAATGACGTCATAATTCGTTGCCGATCGTGGGAAACTTTTTGAAATGACGTCACTATTTGTTAATGAGCGTGAGAAGACATCACTCTGAACCATGTCGGCAGCATCGCTTTTGATATCTTGGTTTGGTTCGATACATGTGTTTGGATCAATTCGTAACTGTTGTTTTTGGTGTTGTAATAGTTGTTGCAGTAGCAGCGATTGGTCCAATATACTTGGCTGTTGCGAGTTTTCAGTAGGATTTGAAAAAGTAAAGCTATCGTGACGGTTGTTTTTCAGCGAAAAATCTAGTGCCATTTTGACCACGGCTCGACGATTTTTTTAAAATTGTTTACGTCATTTAAAATTTATCATAAATTTATAAAAGAGCAAAAGGCAAAATTTGATATCGAAATGTCAGAAAACACATGGACATCATTGCAAATTTCTTTTCCCGTAGCACTCGCTGCGGGTGATTGTCCATGTCAGTAATTCCGGTTGCAGATTGTCTTTTAGACAAATTAGGGTGAAATTATACAAGAGAAAGTGTTTGTTAGGAACTGACCCAACGTTTAAGGTGGTTTAATAATGCACCATCCAGGTTATGCTGCGCTCGCCAATGTTAAAAAATGTCCATGTCATTATTATAAAGTAGCAATAAAATTACAGCTATTTCTTGCACCAAGTAATTATTTTCACACTATTTAGCTAGTATGTCGCTTCTTTGCAGTCTATTCTTAGGACATGTTCGGAAAATGGCAGGGTATTTTGACAATGTGTTATTTCTTGCACTATAATACAATTTACCAAATAATTTGAATGTCATGCTTAAATTTGAATTTTCAACCAAAATTTTGAAATTTTTCGGGAAAATTTGAGTTTTATCGGCAAAATTTGAATTTTCAAGCTAAATTTTGAAGTTTTCCGGCAAAATTTGAATTTTATCGACAAAATTTGAATTTTCCCAACAAAATTTGAATTTTCCCGCCAAAATTTGAATTTTATACCAAAATTTGAATTTCGCGCCAAAATTTGAATTTCGCGCCAAATCTTAAGTTTTCCCGCCAAAATTTAAATTTTCCCGCCACAATTTGAATTTTCCACTAAAATTTAACTTTTCCCGCCAAAATTTGAATTTCGCGCCAAAATTTAAATTTTCCCGCCAAAATTTAAATTTTCCCGCCAAAACTTGAATTTTCCACCAAATTTTACTTTTCCCGAAAAATTTAAATTTTCCCGCCAAAATTTGAATTTCCCGCCAAAATTTAAGTTTTCCCGCCAAAAATTGAATTTTACCGCAAAAATTTGAATTTTCCCGCCAAAATTTGAGTTTCCGGGACAAAATTTGAAAAATTATAAGAAATTTTAAACTTTGCCGTTTCTAACCATTGGCCGTACAATATCCACTGTATTTTAAAAGGGTGATATTTTTAAAACACTATTTTTGCCACGTCGCTTTATTTTGTAGGTCATTCGTATAGCTAGCTAATAGTTTGGACACTATTTTTAGAGAGTGTTCGCAAATTAGCTAGCTACTAAAATGGTGGGACATTTTTTGACATTGGCGAGCGCAGTATAACCTGAATGATGCATAACACTGCTTAAAACATGATGTGCGAACGAATCGCACATTATTTCAAAGTGCAGTTGGTAGAAATTGCAACCAAGCTATTACACAAGAAAAGAATATTGAAACAAACCGTGTGAAAATTGATGCAAGAAGTAAAATTTGGTAATGAGATTTGGCAAGAGGTCAACCACAAGGGTGTTGGAATAATACGATTATATATTGGGAGAAGGGGTGTTGGGTATTCAAACCCCTTGCCCCAAACCATATAAAAAATTTTGGTAAACACATGTTAAATTAGAACTTTCCGTAATTATACAGCGTTTGCTACAGTTCTAAATGGTCAAAAATTAACCTCTGGTTACAAACAATTGTTAAACGGTACACATTGTGACGGAAGTAATGTGTATTTTTATCTCAATGATAAACATTTTTCTTCAGATTGACTTCTAAAATTGTAATTTTTATAGTTTTTCGAATTTTTCTTGTCCAAAGCTTGCTAATTACGTTCGCATCTCATAAAAATATGAAAATAACATAAAATCGTTGAAACGTTGCAAAATATTGCATCATTGTTTATACAATTGCTGTTTTTGTAGGGCACTTGGGATATGGTATTTTTGCGGGCAACCCATGGAGCGGCATGAAAGAATCCCTCGTCGATCGAAGCGGGTCGGCTGCCGGTCGCCTAATTTCATCTCCAATTTTGCGTACACAGTTTGTGACGAGTAGCTTATTGTAAATTGTAAAACCACCACTTTCCGACTAGGGCTATACCGCAATATATAGTGGAAAAGATTAGCGAGCGAGAAGCTGGACTCAATTTTTGTACCAGTGCTCCGAAGGCACTATTGGTTTCTACGTTGGGAAGACACCCTCCACTTTGTGAATCAGGGTGGCGATTGCTGGAATCCAAATACGTAATACAAAATAGTGGTGTTAACAGCATATATAATGAAAGAAGTGTAGCGCAATTTTCGTGGGACATAAAGTAAAAAATGTTTTCTGGATAGGGAAACACCTTTTCTTCAACTGGATCTGCTCGTGCAGTGTCCACCACATTCATACTTAAGACATATTTAGAGATAAAATACTTTTCCTAATCGTAAGATTCAGCGGAATGGGGAATAGCTAACTTTGCATAAACATAAACCGTTTGCTCGACCTTGTTTCGAATACATTAATACCATTGCAATAAAATATCGAGCATAAAATATGCAATAGTTTTACGGGCGAGCGAAATTTAGTTGAATGTGAGTGTTTTCACTCGTTTCTTCAAAAATTTCGGCAGCCATGTCCCGAAACTCATGTCAAATTTGAATAGTGGCCGAGCGTGATACGTGTGCATCAATACCGCGTAGTTACTTCAGTTCATAGCCTACTATATGCAAGCATTAATGAATTGTAAGCTGGACGATATTTAACATAAGTTAAAATTAAAAAATTCCGGTTCCTCGAAGAGCGAGTTTTAAGATCCATTTTAAGTTTTTCCAAGTTCAAAAATTTGAAAAAATTATTCGATTTGTTTCATTGCCCCGTCAAAAACGCTTGACCCCGCCTTTCTACGTTTTAGCGATTAAATTACGAGCTATGAACTGAAAGCAGTGTGACCTTACAACAGATGACCTGTGTACACTTATTTCAAACATTGAATATTGAACTGTTGCGTCGCACTTATGCCGATTTCACGTGCACGCACAGCAATAATTGCAACTGCAATATGCGTTTTGAAACTACACAAGAAAATATTAAAATTTGACCTTCAGTGACATTTTCAGCATAAAATTTTAGGTACATGTGGTGAGTGACCCCTGCTTTTCATTGCAAGACTGACCTCCCGGGGTTGACTTGAAAAATGTAAAGTCTCATATTAAGCGTGGCTGAACACAAGACTGTCTAATCAAAGACGTACGAGCTGTAAAAGAAATATACGGAGATGAAACAATACTTGGCTAAACGCTAAAGTTTTTGCAGGGTAGTGCTGGATTTTAATTTGGGAGAGCATAACCTCATGTAAAAGGTTATCTGCGAGCAAGCGATGCAGGTGAAAATCTTTCCAAACCTATATCCAATGGTCTTAAAACATGTGAAAGCATTCTTTCACGTATCTAGCAATTTCAAAGTTCAAATAACAAGATGTCAGCCAAATTCAGCGTATATACGTCATTAATTTTTTGCTCGGCTTGGACTTTTGTAAGCTTAAAATGATGGCTGTTAACTTCCGTTGACGGAAAAATTTTACAAATAATCTTCAACGATGAAAATGTGTTTTCATGACGAATATAATTAAGTTTGCCCGGAATTATGCCGCTCTCATTTCAGTCTTCAGCTTTCAACCATACACATGTACAAATTGTACAACAAATTTAAGTGACACTTAACTAAAATTTGCATTAATAAAATCGGTAAAGAACTGCGGAACGATGAGCGAATAAAAATAAATTAAAGTAATAATTTTGGGAATGGGCATGACTTACATATATGGCAATCGCTAACTCGGCTTCGTTCTATTACAAAACGGTTGCTATAACGGAAACACCGGGTTTGTAAGAATTGCCACAAAAACACGACGCCTATACGGAGGGCTACGAAAGTTTTCTGAAGATTATTTGAGCCAGTCGTGTTGTCATGATCACATTTAACAAGGCCCTGTCGAGAACTGACATACCCATTAGGCAAGAGTTTATCAGTTCTCAAAACACTTTAACTATCCGTTAAACGAAACATCTTTTCAACGCCACATTTGCTCCAATAGCAGTTCAACTACTAATTTACCATCGAAGCCTTTGCAAAGACTATCTAATAACATTGTGTGTAGTTATTACATACAAGCAAGAGTGCACGATTGAAAAATGTGCAATTCTTGGTGTTCCGTATGTTACAAAATGTTTCATCGAGAATGGTGTTTTTCGCCTACCCCCTCTCCCTCGTATTTAAAGAAAGGGTCACTGTCCAATGCAATAACTCTAAATTAAACTATGGGCAGAGCAGTTTTGATGCCGTATGCATACAGTGCCACGGTTCGCATAAGCTGTACCCCCTCTAAATAAGGGGATGTATGCCAAAAACCCAATGTGCGCTGGGCACATTATTTCCTACACAGAATGTACCCATTTGCATATCCTTGTTGAAGTATGCAACATCCACTCTTGCCATAACCTACAATTTTCAGACGTTGAGGGCGCAATTCCAGAAAAATATGACTAAATTTACCCAGGTCATATTAAATGGAAGTTTTCCCCTATGGTACGAATTACGGTTTTTGATCTAAAACTTGATAAAGATAGAAGCCCCCACTAATTTGTCATAAACTTTCTGATACAGAAGTGGGCGACACCCACCATTTCCCCTGTACATCAGTTCATGTCGCAGGAATAGCACGTTGCTAATATGTTAATAGCTTCCTGAGAATATATACAGAGCATTTTTGATATCTTCGGAATTTTATTTACGTATTCATACCCTGCTATAAATGCGGCGCTAAGATGTTATCCAAAAAATGATAGACAAAACGTGTCCAGTTGCATAATCTTGTAAAAAAGCATTATCTACTCTTGAATACACGAATTCAACAGAATGTCATAAGCCATTCCTTACAAAGGATCCTATGACAAAATACCTAGCCATTAAGCGACTGTTGGCAAAAACGTAGGCCTTAGAAAGATATTCAAAGTTTAACGCAGTCAATTCTCTGATTTTAGAAGGTTAATAGTTCTCAAAGACGCTTTTTATCAGAGTTAATCTTTTGAAAACACTGGGTCAAAATTTGTTGTTACAACATCCCCATAGCACCTAACGTATGATTCGGCTCTTCGATCTTGTCCAAATGTATAGAATAGGGTCGTACAGAAGTATAAGCGCATTCCTATGGCTAAGCGTAAGTATAACCTATACCTAAGTCTAAGCATCAAAATTAGTCTAAAACTTAAGTGCATCCCTGATGTTTACATTTAGCCTCGAACTTAATAAGGTTTATTTTGTACGCTTGTAAAGCGAAACCCCAATAACAGCAATTATACCCTTCACCTTTGTTGCACGTGCTAAGCCTTATATTAATCCATAAGTTCCGAATGGGCAGAAAACAAACGTACAAAATATAGTCCTGCAAATTCACAAATTATAGGTAATAAGAAATAGCGAAGTTTTTTCAAAATATATCGACGTCAATAGATTAACACAAACACCTTGATTTATATCTGAAGGCAAAATGCGAACACTGTGTAAAGGGACAACAAGCAATAATAATAATTCCGCGTTATCCATCTGATAAATTTGAGTATTTGTGGAAAATTAGTCTTAGTAGAATAACAAAGCAAATGGCGCGCGCGCCAGCGCAAATTTAGGCTTTTGCAGTCAGCCAAACCACTTATTGACGCGTATTTATTTAGTACTCAATCAAAAATTACGAAATAATTGTTTATAGCACAAATTCCGACACTCTTTTGGCTTAACAGGGCGAATAGGAAAATTATCATAGGGTTAAGAGAGCAATCGGTAAACGTTTATCTAATTAATAGACGTCAGAAAAATTTTATAGAAAATGCAAAGCTTGTTTAAAGTTCTGTTTATAGTGAGTGGTAAACTCATTGTAAAAAATATTCGATAACATTGTATGGATTATTGCGAGTTGTAATATCTTGAGATGACAAGCAATATTTTGCAAAACAGTGCCATGGTTTGCACAAGTGGTAACCCCTAAATAAAAGAGATAGATTAAAAACGCAACCCGTGCCGTTTACATTCTTTCCTACACAGAATGTTCCCAGTTGCATACTCTTGGTGAAGCATGCATCATCTAAACATGGTTACAGGGAAGAAAACTGTTAATTAAAAAGCAATCATTGGCGGGAAATTTTTTTGATCCAATAAGGAAAAAAGCTTTAGATCAACCCAGAGTTCCTTGTTTATCTTGCGGACACCACAATAAATTAGAACATTCTAAAAACATAACAAACAACTGCAAAGAGTCCGACCGTTGTTTCGGAAGCTTGTGCAGTAAACCTTACATTTTAACCAGTGTCATGTCGGATGGCCCCATTGGCAAACCCAGGATTTTCCGATGTCGCACAAAATTGTCCAATTGCTGTCGAAAGAACAAATTTTTTAAAATTACGTTGCAACCTCGTCATATTTAGGCCTATTCAGGCAAAAGAATACATTTTGAGCTTTCAATGAACCATTTGTATTCCAAAATTTTTCAGAATGGCACGTCCGATGGGGAGATATTTTTCCTGTACCCTCTGGATCCGCCTCTTGGAGCTGCCAGGTTGCTCTCCAAAAACTGAACTTCTTGCTTCTTGGGTTCAATCATCAGTTGAAAAACAAGACGCATACCATGTATTCAAGCTGCTCAAAAGCTTAAATTTTGTATATATATAGTAGAGTTGTTGAAAATGATTTATTTTCCAATACTGCGCCTATTTTATCCCGGACCCCCTTCTTCCAATAGGTTCGAAGGCGCAAGCACAGCCCAGATTTAAACCGTTAAAGGGGTCTCGCATAACTGATATTTTGCTTGGAGCAAAAACCAAGAGCAAATAATTTACAATTAATGTTTATTATTGCTGTTATAAAACAGAATTAATACTAGTGCAATAAGATGCATTGGTTTGCAGATTGCACTTACAATAAGCATGAGCAACACGTATACGAAAGACAGATAAGGACACTGTTAACGTTAAAGTAAAATAATCTCGAGGTCAAAAGGTCAGATGTGCAATTAAAACACTGTTATAACAGTGAGTTCAACAAAGTTGAGGTGTGCTTTCATTCTGTTAAATTGTTACGCTCTCGAAACTCATAGGCCGAGGTCATTGGCAGCGGTGAATCAACCGGATCCTTAACCAGAGGGGACCTGGGTAGACAATCAACCGCACTGGATAAATTTTGCACCCCTTTGGATCAATTAAAGTTCCTCCTGAACGAGTGGTCTGCCGTTCACTCGAAAACTGACGTCCTTAGATAACAGAATAGTTCCGCAGTTCTCAAAACGCTTTAGCAAAGACATCCGTTATTCAAAGCCTTTTCAAAGCCTACACTGTTAAAATGGTGAGTAAAATTGACCCTCTCAGAAATAGGCTTTTTCTGACTACACAAACTGAGTCAAAATTCGACTCAGCCTGCCAGAAAAAGCCTATTTCGGAGAGAGTCAATTTGAATTACCATTTTTTGCAGTGTAGCTTTGCGACAAATAGTCCCTTAACAACTTGTTCACCATCGAAGTCTTTGCAACAAATTACTAATGACATTATATGTAGTTTAGAATAACCTACCATTTCCCAAGCTGAAAGCCAGCATTTTAGAAAAACTTGACTGAAGTTATTCGGGTAGGACGGCTCATGTAAGGATCAGGGGCGGACAGTTTTTCTGTGGGACAAGAATAGAGTAAAGCTTGAATTTTAGACTATTTTTTTGCTTGGCTTAGGCTTAAGAATATGCGTATTCTTACGCTTTAATTTAGGCATAGACTTGGACTTCGGAATATGCTTATAATAATGTACCGTCCTTGTTCTTTACATTCGCCTGTAGTACCAATTAAAGTTCCCCTTATGGTTTCAATTAATGTAACCCCCAATAGTTGTGAAGGGTGAAAAACTTTATTTGAACTTGAAATCAAATTTCTTAAAACTCTACCACCAGATTTTTGGTCCGATTTACAAATTATCGAAAATTTGTGCATGTCTTCCAAAATTTTTTGCCCCCAAATATATGGAGGTAGTTTTAATTCCATCCAAGTTAAGGATCATTGCTGCTATGAGGAGCGTACTGTAGTGACCCGAATAAGAGCGGAGAGACATATTTATTTGGCCTCCAGAGGGTTTCCCACTTCTTATTTGGTTACGAACTGTTTTTAAACCGCCCTTCGCCGCACTTCGTTATTTATATATCCGGTATTGCAACTAGCAGTTGAATTAAACGTTTATTTGGCTTGTATCAAAGCCATGAGAGCGACAACGCAAAGTCATACTTAGGAACTTAGGAACGTATTTTCAAAACTTACCAAACTTACCTATGCTTTATAGTTTGAAGTCATTTTTATTCGGTCCTAGAGTCATTTATGCCCTACAATTAGGGATACTTGACATTTATGGACCCTAAATATGGGTATAGGGACTCCAACGCTTATACGGACTCTTATCAGGGATACGGACTGCTATTGATTGGGACTCAAAATGGGTACCCCCAATTATTCGGGTCACCACAGCATCGTTTTCACACGAACCAACAAGTTGCAGCTGTGGAGTTAACTAATGCTGGGTTCACGTTATAAATGGGGTAGCTGGGTCACGTTCTATATATTGGGTAACATTTTGTCTGCGATGTAACCCGTCATATTCCAAAAACAGTGGTTGTTGCCTGCAGCATCACGTATCAGTCACGTTTTGTCTTTCATTATCATATGATATTCCCTATATCGTCTGTCAATATCGTATGATCATTTTAAACTTGCCTGCTCAGTTAGTACATAGCTAGGGTTGCGTATGGCGGAATGTCATACAATACTAACAGACATATGCCGTTGATATCATATAATATTGCGAGACAATGTAAAATATCATTACTAATAATATGGCGGGATATTCAACTTTGGCAGGAGAATCCAAAGTTTGGCTGAAAAATTATATTTTTGGCGAGAAAATTCCAATTTTGTCGGGAAATTTAAATTTGGGGTGAAATTCAAATTTTGGCGAGAAAACTCAAATTTTGGCGCGAATATTTAAATTTTGACGAATTGTCTTATGATACGTTTTAAGCAACATAATGGAACATCATATAACATACACTTAAACTATCATATGATACCCAAAATCCGTCTTACTGAATATCGTATCATATAAATGTTGTTAATTTGAAATATCATGATATTCACAATATGTCTGACAGTGTCACGTGACATTCGAAGACTTGTATGTTGAGATAACCTGGGCCAATGTAAAGAACAGGGGCGGAACAGTATTATAAGCATATTCCTAAGCCTATGCCTACGCCTAAACTTAAGCCTTAGCCAAGCAAGAAAATTAGTCTAAAGCTTAAGCTTACTCTATTCTAGTCCCACACAAAACGTTCCGCCCCTGATCTTTACACGGGCCATAACCTATGTACCCGTGCTTTGTATAGCAATATCACATGATATTCGACTTTTGTCTGTCCGTATCATATGATGGCAACAAAAATTTATGTTGATATCGAATCAACACGTGACAAAACGTGACCCGACTGCCCCCCGCATGAGATGTTGATCTGCCGATTGCTTCAGCTTGGGCATCCAAGACTTCCTTGAAGCTTATGTTTGCTGTTCCATCGAGACAGTCGCGATGGCTTCCGAGCTTTTTTTACTGGGAAGAAAGTCTATTTTATCTTGGAAATGGTCGGATAGCAGCTTACAATATAATAAACGATACGCAAAAATTATCGATAAAGAAAACCGGGGTTTCTATTTTGAGTCAGAGTCCAATATTACTAATTAGTCCACAAACGTCAATTATCCAAGGTTTAAATGATTCTCCGACCAAATCATGTTCAGTACAAAATTTAATTCATTACTCGAAGCAAATGTTAAAAATATTCATAGCAGCATAGTCAAGTCTTATAAGCATATTCTTACAGTATTATAATCTTTAAGACTTGAGTATGCTGCTATGAATATTTTTAACATTTGCTTCGAGTAATGAATTAAATTTTGTACTGAACATGATTTGGTCGGAGAATCATTTAAGGCTTGGGTAATTGACGTTTGTGGACTAATTAGTAATATTGGAATCTGACCTTTTGCGGACCCTAAATAGGGACTGGCGCAATTTGAAAAATAAATAGTCCGGAACCCAAAAACAGAGGAACGTACCCCACGAGATGCGACCTCAGTTACCCACCCCCTTAATTCGGGTCACTGTAGAAGCCGAAACCTAGCATAAACATGAGCCTAAGCATTGTAAATTCCAATGCGTTGATTAATCAACTCTCAAAAGAATTAGTTATTTTTGTTTGTTTCTAAGTTAACAACAGTAAATATTTGCTCACTCTGAGCTGATTTAATTCCGGGTCAGTTGAATAATTTAATGAGTTCAATCAATTCAGAATCCTGAGTTCTGAAAGGCCTAATTCGGAGATCAGATTTCTAAGCGGATTCGACTCATTCTGGGTTAGAATCAACTCACAGGATTTTGAAGTGAGTCTGTTTAGCCCAAACCTTAGCTTAGTACACTAAACAATGCTCCCAAGACAAAGCCTAAATCCAAGCCTGGAGAATGAACTTGAGCTTAAATCCAGGCCTTCACTTAATTCTAAGCTCAAGCCTAGCCCTGTATTACACTGTCGCATGAGAGGTACGTAGCGCAAGGGCATGGGAGGAAGTGGCTCCCTTTTTTGCTAATTGTACCTGGAACCTTGCAGGGTGGCCTGGGGCCGGCACAGCCGCTCTGAATGGAAAGTAAAAAGGGCCTCTACTATACAACTGTATAAAAACAAAAGAAAATCAAATGAGAATTTACCTTCTACATTTGAGTTTTATGAGGAAAAATCAAGACGTTACCCGATGGCCAACATATTTACTCACAAACTATTACTTTGATGAAAGGTTTAACCCGAATAAGATAAAGACTGATATCTACATTGCTCTACCGATGGTTTTTGAAAACTCACCAGTATGCCCAGGCGCACTATGCTGCTTCTACGGGCTTAGGTTTCTTTTTTGCCTGTGCCTCTGGCACACGATAATTTCTGATCCAAACCAACCAAAGCTCATAGCATCCTATCAAACAAAATGAAAACGTCGTTTTTATTTTCAACTTTTTGTGTTTTCCGATTCCGATACGAACGCCACATCCGTATTTCTCAGTCAAACAATCCAAAACTTACCCTCCTATCAAACGAAAGGAGAACGTATGCGCTTGAATTTTCCACCTTACTTGTTTTCTGTGGAAAGCGTATACGGTTAATGTTTCCACTGCTCCCGCTTTCCGAGCCGAACAGCACATAATGCATCGTTTACTTTATAACCCGTGTAACGCGGTGTGGAGAAACGCTCGTGCTATAGACGACTTTTAGCGAAAACTTGGGTACAAGCAGCTGGCATTAGCTGTTAGACTAAGTATTATTCACTGAGCATCAACGCTATAGATGGGCACCGGATATCCGGATATGAAAAATATCCGGATATGTATCCTAAATGAAACGTGTATCCGGATATCCGAAATGCTTTTGTCTAATTTTTTTTTGGAATAATTTGCATGGTTTCACCACCAAAGTAGCTGGAGCTGACGAAAAATTTTTTTTATCCAAACCTCAGTCAGAATATAAAACAACTTTCTTGCATAATTGTTCCATGATGATTCAAAATCTTTATTTCTTAACTAAAACATACCAATATTCAAAAAACTAACTTTAGATTAGCGTGTTACTTATAGGTAAAATGACTTCGTATTTCTAGTTCATCTTAAAATTAACCCAGCGAAGTCTTTGCATCGAACACGCACAGTCAAGTACTAATTTTATTACCTGTGCAAGAAACAAAACAAACGCAAGACCATGTATTCGTTATAAAATAGGGTCCTACCTTATAATTTTCCCGCTAAGAAAATTTTTCGGAGAAAAATTGTGTCTCAAAATATTTACCATCCCGCCCATTTAGAAATTTCTGCATCCGCTGCTGAAAGTGCGACACCAGTATAAGTAACATGGGCTGATGTTTGTACGACTTAGCGTAAGTGTATTTCAATCTGGTTCTTTGTTCTTGGAACTAAAACGATTCAAGTATATATAGTTCGAGGGAAGGGTTATATTCGATGGAATCTCTATTGCAGTGGTTTAAATAAGGCAAAGGACAAGCCAAATCAACTCAATTTTAAGTTGTCAACGCAAGTATTTATTTAGTAGTCTGTAGCAATCTTCTAAACTGAATACCCAGAACTATTGAGGTAATGCAGTGGGACAGTTGGGACAGACAACTGCTGAATACCGAAAAACAATTGCTAATCAATGAAAAGCAATTTTTAGAGTCTTAATGGAACCTGGAAAATTTGCTTGGCACTCCAGTAACTGTCGTATGAACAGTTCAGGGACTATAGCACCTGCATTTCTCCAGACCGCATACTCGAGTTCAAAAAGACAAATAGTTTGTACGCCAAACCATCCGAACCAAGCGGGCGGCCAGTAATTGCTTATCACAGAAAAACTAAAAACATTGTATTAACCCTTTCTCACATGAATATTTTCT